>JAXQQM020093112.1:0-21990 GCA_034641835.2 Pinus albicaulis
ACTAGAGAATTTGGTAGAAATTCCGACAGCCAAATCGTCATTATTCCGACACATTTTCGTCGCAGGAGCGACAGTTAGAGGGCGGGAAAACCGTGGTTTACCATACCGTCGCAGTTCCGAAAAAACTAAAAAGTGTCGCAGTATCGACACTTTTCCGTCGCTTCCAAACAAGCGTCACTCTTCCGACGTCTCCTAATCCATCGCAGTTCCGACCTCTATAAACTGTTGCACTTCCGACGAAATGTGGTCCGACGTTTTGAATGTCGCTCTTCCGACGTCTGTAAACTGTCACAATTACACCGAAATGTGGTCCAACGTTTTGATCGTCGCTCTTCCGACGTCTGTAAACTGTCGCAATTACGACGAAATGTGGTCCGACATTTTGAACGTCGCTCTTCCGACGTCTGTAAACTGTCACAATTACGACGAAATGTGGTCCGACGTTTTGGATGTCGCGCTTCCGACGTCTGTAAAATGTCACAATTCCGACGCTTACAAGACGTCGGAATGGCGACGGAAGGTTCAATTTTTAAAAAAAAAATGAAACTTTAAAAGAGGAAAAACGTTGTTTTGAATATATTATATGTAGTAAAACAGTGCATGAAGTCATTACATTTTCACATCTGAAGATTTGAAGCCAAATATCCATCCAGAAAAGTGGAAGTCCCACCCCAGACAATGATAGAAAAATACCCCATGTCACATATAGGGACTTGATATTAAACCCAGTAACGTTCCACATGGAGATTATCGACAATCTGAGAAAGCATCCAAATATGCCCAAGGCATCTATAAGAAAGTGAAATAGCAGTATGTAGAATAGTAAAACAACAGATAGAGTACCGACGTCCATTGTTCCAAATACAAATTAAAGTACCCAAAATCCTTGAACAGAGAAAAACGCTAATCATGTGAAGAGTGTGATATGTCCCAAATATAAAAAGACCATGAGACCATATCAATAAACCAGCAACATAGACCAGCATCGCTAGTTTTGAAGGCAGAGTGATAAACATTAATCATTTTTTTTTCACAAGAAAAAACGTTGTTTTGAATATATTATATGAAGTAAAACAGTCCATGAGGTCATTACATTTTCACATCTGAAGATTGGAACCCAAATATCCATCCAGAAATGTGGAAGTCCCACCCCAGATAGTGATAGAAAAATACCCCATGTCACATACAGGGACTTGATATTAAACCCAGTAACGGTCCACATGGAGATTATCGACAATCCGAGAAAGCATCCAAATATGCCCGAGGCATCTATAAGAAAGTGAAATAGCGGTATGTAGAATAGTAAAGCAACAGATAGAATACCGACGTCCATTGTTCCAAATACAAATTAAAGTACCTAAAATCCATGAACAGAGAAAAACGCTAATCATGTGAGGAAGACCATCAGACCATATCAATAAACCAACAACATAGACCAACATCGCTAGTTTTGAAGGCAGAGTGATAAACATTAATCATTTTTTTTTCACAAGAGAAAAAGCGTTGTTTTTAATATATTATATGAAGTAAAATAGTCCATGAAGTCATTACAACAATATAGACAGATGGTCTCGTAGATAAGAAAAATGATAACTGATGTTGTGATGTTTCCTTCTTTTAAGAATGTGCTGGAGGCAGGCCCTATATCTTGGCTTGCTGCTGTCCTCTTTAGTAATTCTATGTTGATTATTTCATTTCAATGATACTCTTTAACTGCTCTGATACTCTTTGACCTTTGTTCATCCTTTTATCCTTTTTATCATGATATACTGTGGTAAATAGGCAAAAATTTATGTAAGGATAATTTTTTACAAAAGTTCCATCATTTCTTCCCACCATTGAACTTCTGGCACTCTGGTCCTTTGCAAATTTCTTAGTGTTTCATCAGCCTCAGTATATCTGAAGAAATCCGGCTGATTTGGGAACAAATTATTTACTTCATGCTCAAGATAAAATAAATTCTCCAATCTGTCATGAAGGTTTTTCCCTGTTGGCAATGCTGCTGTTGATGAACTGGTTGAAGAACTAGCTTGATTATCAGCATATTTGTCCAATTTTCAACATAAATATCAAGGTCCATTAGCTTATCTTCTGCAACTATAGGATTGGGCAATCCTCTATTTAACAAAATATTCAATCTTTCTCTGAAGGCAATGATTTCTTCTTGCATATCTGAGCACCTTCGTTCTAAATTCTGTACCAGAGTTCTTTTAGTAAAAAATTTCTTTATTTCCAGAATTGTTCCAGTCCTGTCCTGAATACCAATTTCTGCAAGTTGATTCTTAGTCTGAGTATTCAAAAAATGTATAAGTCTATTGGCCTCTTCTGGCATATTTCCCAACTCTTGTCTTGATCTCTCAATCTCATCCAAAGCCAATTTAACTAAGTTATTATGTTCATCCATTATCTGAATTGAGGACCAAACATCCTTTATTGATTGAATGATATTATCCCAAAGAATTTCATTTATTTCTTTTAAAGGTTTCTCCAATGTGAGATCCTTTTCCAATGCTTTGACTGATTTTTCTAATTTGTTCACTTCTCTTGTTTTATCAGCAACACTCATTTTTGAAAGATCATATTTATGTTCTAGAGTGGCCAATTGTTCCTTTGTTTTGTGAAGCTCTATGGCCTGAATGTTCATATCTTCCATTTACTTTGTTAATTCATCAGTGTTCAAATTTGCAGTGTTGCTCTGTGACAATTCTGCTGGCTGACCTGTTGTTGCTGTACCTGTCACTACTCCTGCTGTAGATACTAGAATATTTGCCTGCTTATCTTTTAATGCATTCTCAAGCTCTTTTTCAGTTGCAGTAAGTTGCTCATTCAATTTTAAGAGCAAATCCATTAGTTCTTCCTCAGAATTTTGTTTGATGATTTCTATAGTCTGTGGATGTCTTGAGGCCAGTAACTTTAATTGTTTTCTCAGAGCTGCAATATCATCATCTTTTCTCTTGATCAAAGCTTCAATACCTTTCACATATTTAGGATTATGACCCAAACCAATGATTATTTCCTCTAAAGTTTTTATTCTATTATCCTTAGCCTGGGAGGAGGCTTTTTCAAGCTGCAACTGTGTATTAGTATTATCCAAAGAATCCTGCAAATTATGGGTCATCATTGATTTATCCGTCAGAGTAGAATAAATCATCTCACCTGTTTTCTTGTGTAGCTCAATTTGAACTAAAGGATGGATATCCTTTACTAAGACTTCAAAATTAGTCCTAACGTAATCTGCAGCTGTCTGAGGCTGCCGCACCTTGGGCTTCAAATGGCTCATTAACATCTTACCCTGTTGGATGTCATAAGCTGACATCAATCTTTCTTGATTTTTCGGAGCCATCTTCAAATATTGGCTGTATACTTGAAGTCTAAGTGGATGGTTCCTGGCCTTTATATTGGTGAATGTTCTTTTGATGTCCCAGGCAGTTTTTACTGGAGGTTTGAAAGAAGATATTTCTGCACTTTGTTGCCTCTGTATTCCATGTTTTTGAAAATTAGTGGATGTCCCACTACCTGTATCTGTTTGCTGACTGTCTTCTCTTCCCTGGCTGTCAGGGATTTCCTGAAATGATTCATCTTCTGGAAGGGGAGTTAATTTCTGCCTTTTAACATCTTGTTGTTCAGAAGAGCCACCAATAGGAGTATTTGTTTCAACCTCTCTCTTTTTTCCCTTTTCTATATTCAGAGGAGTTTTTAAAATAGAAATTTCTGGCTCACTGATCTGAGTAGGAGGAATTTGTCCTTGACCTTGCTCTTTAGAAGTCTCTGGTTGCACTGTCATTATGAATTTTTCAATTATTTGTATATCAGGCTCCTTTTCTTTTCCCTTAGATTCTACTGCTACTGTACTAATCTCCTGCAAATTTTGTTGTAAAGTCCTGGCTGAAGAAGATCCTTGCACCTGTCCAAAAGATTCTAGGTCAAGTATCTTTTCAAGATCTTTCATTACATTTTCAACATTGACCTGCTCACTATCATTTTCAACCAATGTCCCTTCTGTCCATTCATCCATATTAGCATATTGTTCTATTTCTGGGATGCTTTGATGGATGTATGATGACTGTTTATTTTTCATTCTTCTATCACAGATAAAGTTGTTTGGATCATAAGGCACCCAGTAGAAACTCTTTTGTAGTCTGAGATGGTCTTCTAAAATCCTTTCGGCTTCCTATCCAGCTTCCCTAGAGTTACAAATGAAGGGACCTAATTGGCTCTTGATCCTGAGTTGAGCCTTTTTCTTTACATTGCAAAAATGAATTATATCTGAATTATTCATCTGCCTGAAATATTCTAATGCAAAGAGTCTCATTGGGACATACTTGGGCAGTTTGAATGGGCATAACTCACATCCATATATCCTGATCTCTGTGTAGTTTTGATATAGGTACCAGTCACCTATCTTGTAATGCTTTGAGAGCTGAAGGATTTTCTTGATTTCATTGTTAATTCTAGGAGGAGAGACTCCTGTCAACAAGGTAGTTGCAGGATGAACAAAAAGGTCGACAAACTCATTATAGGAATAAGGAGAATCGGAGGAATTGTGAGTAATGGCAGACCAAAAGATGACTGACCTAGGATTCCCTTTGGCATCAAGTTTCTTAACATAAAAAGGGAAATTTTCTGACTGAAAGTAAATCATGAGATGATATATGACAGAAGAATACTTAAATACTCTCTCATTCTCAAATCTCATGAATTGATCATGGATTTTGTCAGCAATATAAGATGCAAAATCGTACTTGACAGCAGGAGGCTGTCCAGGGGTAAAAATGGATAACAATACTAGGGTTAAGTGATCAACATACTCACTAGTATTGAAGCCCATTATGGAAGATATCATGTCTAAAATAACTCTACCCTCATCAGTAAAGAAAGCATAACCATAAGGGGGAGGGTTTTTAGGCTGATGCTCTAGTAACATGAAGGTTTGGCATAGGCGGTTTAACTCTTCATGGGATAACTTAGTAGATTTCTCAAGTAATTCAACCATGGACAGGGGAGTGAGAGCTTGACCAGGTTGGAATTGTAGCATTTCATTTATGGATTGAGCAGTTATTGGGAAAAGGACATTTTGACTTGGGGATAAAACTGCTTGTTGGTTGGGATCATACTTTGCGTAGCAATAATGGATTAACTCAGGAAAAATATGGACTGAGGGGAGAAGGTACATAGGAAGATTTGATTCCCAAAGTCCAAATATGTTAGAACCATTCAAATAATTGTCTCTGCAGCGACAAAATATTTGAAGAGGATTCTCACTGAGACGCAAGTCCTTAATTTGAAAATCCATATCAGCTAAAGGCAAATAATCCAAGTCCTTGTGAGGGGCATTGATGGGCACGACATTCAGAGCTACAGGAACTTCCATTTCTGGTTCTTGTGGATTCAGAAATGGAATTTCGGGGTTTTTGTGGAAAAGGGGCACAATTACCAATTTTGGGAATATAATTGCAGTTCTGGGAACGAAAAAGACCAAACTGAACTTCTTTTCAGACCTTAGTGTAGAATTAAAACTAAAACCAGGATTTTTTACAGAGTTTAGCGGGGAATTGGAATAAATACCTATTTACGGGAAATGAAACGTGTTTAAACAGGCGCTGGTTATGACAGAAGAACCCTGAAATACTCGGCTTCAATTCTCTTCAGCAAGGTAACGGTCAGCAAGCGTTAACAATTGGTTTTTGAATTTTGTTGCATGGAAGACTGGCTAGCGCACGGAACAATGAAAATGACGCAGACACAATTTGTTTTATTTACAAAGTCAAAAGGGTGGCGGGGAACAATGAAAATGACCCGAAAAAGATTAGGGCAAATTTGATAAGAAATTCGCGTCACAACTCTCCCTCCGTACGCCAGCCAACTTCGGACCCGAAAAAGATTAGGGCAGAATTCATTTGGTTTTCGCGTCACAAAATTGGCCGACGTCAACAGGCTATTTTGGAACACAAATTTGGTTTGAATTATGGTTTATCGCCGTTTGAAGTCCGGCGGGCTCGACTCAAGAGAACCGGGGTCGTGAACACTGTTCAAATATAAAAATCTTGCTTAATAAAGAGACAAGATTGTTGTGCTTTCGGAACCTGACCCGAGGATTGGACATGAGTTAACAAACAAAAGGATAGCAGAACCAGACTTGCACCCATGGTCAAGCCCTGTACCAAAACCACGAGCAAAATCACAAAAGCGGGTTGCCCATATCGCACCGCTTTTGCAGAGTAGGCGGTATTTCCTATTCGCGAGTGATTCCATAGGGAAAGTGACACGTGGTGAAGTGACCCCCGGAAAACCACCGTTTAACCCACGCCATCGCACGTTAAAGCCCGACGTTGGAAGCCGAGCGAAATTGCCAAGAGTCATTGATTTGGAGAAGGGCCATCGGACGGTGGTCGCACGTTGAACTTGCCCGGAGGTTAACTAAGGTGTGCGGAGGATATCCAGGTACGATACGAGTGTTTGATTGGTTATTGATATATATAGGTGGGGCTGGAGTATAATGAAATTGTTTAATTAAACGATTGGCGGATAATTAGCATAAGTCTAGAGCATGATTGTTGTAAGGCTAGGTGGTGAAATATAGAGCCGAAAGTTCATTACAAGTTATTTATTTAAAAAGAAACGTGGAGTATAAATACAAAGTGTTGAAAGTTAAACATTGGTTATAAGGCTTGGAGATAATATAAAGTCGGGAATATAAATTGAAGTCCAACCATTGTGGATGGTATTTATTTATCAAATTCTACGAATTTGATAAATAAACCCGAAGAAAGAAGAAGTCAATGAAGACCCAGGCTAGAGGAAAAAAACGGGGTAAACCAAGGGAAAATGCTGACAGAGCGATTGTAGACACACCAGCTCTCCTTAGGGGTCCAATTTGAGTTTTGTTGCGTCACACGATGATCTCTCTTCTCTGGCATTTACTTGTATTGAAGATCACTATTCTAGGAATGAGGAGTTATTTTCTCCAAAAATAACCCTAGCCAAACATTGACAATGCATCAAGGATATATTTCTATGCTACATAAGTACATATGTTCTACTTCTAAATCATGTCTTGGAAGTGGTTGTTTTGCTGGAAATTATTCAACAGTTGGTTTCATACCAAAGTCTTTTTCACATTTTCAACATCCAATACATGAAAAAGATAATGGTTTAAAACAACATAAATATTTGAAATTTTGCAAGAATTGTCTGGCACACTTTAAATATGAATTTTGAAGTCAAGTGCATGATGTTGTATAGGATCAAGTGTCATTTTCAATACCAAATGTTTCACAAGAAACTTCTCAACATGCTACCCTGCAGTAAGGATTAAATGACAATATTGCATCAACTATTTCCATAATAAAAGTGCACCTCGGCCATAAGACTAAACAAATACAAATGTTGTAGATCTAAAAATACCACACAATCAAATGTATTCCACAAGGCCAATACTTTATGAAAAATGAAAAGGAGTTTGCAACCAAAAATACCTTAGGCAACTAATTCAATTAGATACACCAAACCATCAGCAAAAAGGAAAACCAGCCTACTTGGCCCCAATATTTTCAACTGGGTCCTCTAATTCAACCAATAAAAAGGCCAAAACCATAGCATTGAGATACATTTCATTACACTGTCAATAACAATAAAATTTGACTCGGCCATAACCCTTTCCTTTTAGACCACTGGGTAACAAATATGTTTCCTTTCACCTTTGAGTTTTCAAATTATGCCTACCAAATCTAAGACATTTAAGAGGGGGAACTAATACAACGTTAAAAAGAAAACCAGAGCACACATCTAAAATAACAACCCTCCATGAAAAATTAAAATAACACATTAAAATTTCATATAAGTGGACAAGGAAAGATCCACCACAGTGAAGTTTCACGTGCAGGGGACCTTCCTTTAAACATAATTTTTTCTCTGACCTGCAATTTTTTTGTCACTGAGCCATCCTTGTTGAAGTACAACTCCTTTTCCATAGCTCTTGTATTAACTACCTTCTCTCTATCGCGTAATCTCAGAGTCCCTCTTCTGCTTGAGCGATTAAAGGAAATGGTGAAAAAACTGAAAGAGAAGACAATTGTCTGCCATAATTATCAAACATTGCACCCAACTTCTTCCCCTTTCCATTGTTACCCAATGAGGTAGATGTAGCAATTGTTGTCATACTGCCCAAAGCAGAGGCCATCTTCTCTTATGCTGAATATAGAATTACAAGATCTTCATATTAGTATGAACCTTAAAAAACATGACTCCCATTGCCAAAAACCACTTTTAAGTTGTAACAGGCAAACTAAACAACTATCGCAACTTTTGGCAACTTCTGGAGCATTAAGAGAGAAACAACCAAAGAGAAATACAACCACAATCCTCATTTTAATGAGACTGGACTATATATTTGCATTAAGATAATAGAAATAAATCACGGCTATATTAAGGCCACCACAAAACAATCTTTAACCAGTGTCTCTCGCAGCCTTCAGGTTGCCATGCTAGAGGTTGCATATTTTTAATTTAAATTCTAGACCTCTCGTGCCCATCTATGAATGCATCCAATGGGATATCTACATCAAATGCTCCTTTATATCCCCAAAAACAAATTTCCTACTACAAGAGCACCAGTATTGATGGATCACCCCACACCATCCCACCCACTAGAAACGGTGAAAAAGGAAACCCGAGAAACCTTCTGAAATATCTCAAGATGACTATATGGGTGGTTCTTATGAATCAACCAACCATTCATAACATGCTCATCAATCCAAACCATGAGTATTATGTGACAATATTCAAGCAAGCACTGAATTAGATTTCTAAAGCTATGTTAGAGAAACCCTAAACTCTCACTGAAAATAGGTGAAATGTGGCACCACTCAGAGATTGACATGTGCCAATTGGTACAAGTGGTAGACAATTGGCATGCTCAAACAACGAGGTGATGCAGGAATGACATGAGGAGAAAATATCAGAAAAGCCCGAAATCTGGAGAACTAAAGCTCATCACCAACCTGAGATTGACAACTTTACATGATGTAACCTATGAAATCGTAAATGGAGAAATCATAGTAACAATAAAGTAACCTATGTAACAATAAAGTCGGATTCATCCTGGGAGTGCTAATGGGAGAAATCATAGTGAACAACAGGAAACATGCAGAGTTGCTTACAATCAAATAGATGAAAAAACACATACAAAAAACCTAGATAATAATCATGAATAAGCTTAATATTGAATTATGAACTGTAAAGGAACTTACAAAATGTGACATTACGAACTTGGTCAAGCGCACAAGAAAAAATATCCTGGACATGACCCTGGTTGACAAGTTGTATTTCTCATGATGCAAGAGGATTTGTACCTGCACTACCAAGTCAATTAAAATCCATCATTATCTATACAATAAATACAAGTAATTGATGTAGTATTTTTTACTCTAAGATGAATTCTTATGATAATGTTAGAACATATGTTGAAAATGTCAAAACATACCTGAATAAGCTCCTCTTCGTTTCAAGAACAATTTATTGGAGTCGCATGATCTTGGAACAAGCCTCCCACGATCTGAAAGAGTAGCAACTAAGTCAACAGTGACTTTTTTGTTGCTACGCTGGATCAAGGGAGGTTTGCTCCAAGATTAAATCGCTCCAATAAATTATTCTCTACTAAACAGGGCCAACCACGTGAAGGTGGAAGCTCTTATGGCCCCTCCTCCCCCCTCACATCACTCTCAATTCCCCAATACCCAATCTATATTTCATTTTTTACTTTCATGAGCATAAAAAAAATATTCAATAACTAATAAAAAAACAATTCAACAAAAAGTACGCAAGGAAACATTGCAATCAGTGCTTGACATAAAAATAGTATGATAAATGAGTTTTTTATATAACGCAAAAAGCGTTCCAAGTATGGTCATTGGTAACGTTTGTCTTATAATAATACAATATTTTACATTATCGAATTTTCTTTTTCTTCTTCCTATTTTTAAAGCTCCTAATTACATCATCAATATCATCATGCTTTGCTCCTGTTTCATGCCTTTTGACCCGCACTGCTGACCTAGTTGCGTAGTCACGATGTCTGGTCTCATCCAGTGACAGGGCATCGCCTACAAAAACAGATAATATTAAATTTTAATTGTCAGTTTTTAAATATCATTGAACTAGTTCGGTAATATTAATAAAAAAAATTGCAATGAGATTATTTACCTGGTGCACCAGTTGTCGCCGCTAACCTACGTAGTCACGATGTCTGGTCTCATCCAGTGACGGGGCATCGCCTACAAAAAAAGATAATATTAAATTTTAATTGTCAGTTTTTAAATATCATTGAACTAGTTCGGTAATATTAATAAAAAGAATTGCAATGAGATTATTTACCTGGTGCACCAGTTGTCGCCGCTGACCTAGTTGCGTAGTCACGATGTCTGGTCTCATCCAGTGACGGGGCATCGCCTACAAAAACAAATAATATTAAATTTTAATTGTCAGTTTTTAAATATCATTGAACTAGTTCGGTAATATTAATTAAAAAAATTGCAATGAGATTATTTACCTGGTGCACCAGTTGTCGCCGCTGACCTAGTTGCGTAGTCACGATGTCTGGTCTCATCCAGTGACGGGGCATCACCTACAAAAACAGAAAATATTAAATTTTAATTGTCGGTTTTTAAATATCATTGAACTAGTTCGGTAATATTAATAAAAAAAATTGCAATGAGATTATTTACCTGGTGCACCAGTTGTCGCCGCTGACCTAGTTGCATAGTCACGATGTCTGGTCTCATCCAGTGACGGGGCATCGCCTACAAAAACAGATAATATTAAATTTTAATTGTCAGTTTTTAAATATCATTGAACTAGTTCGGTAATATTAATAAAAAAAATTGCAATGAGATTATTTACCTGGTGCACCAGTTGTCGTCGTTGGGACTGTTGCCCTGTCTTCTTCTCTGGTGGTAAGATCCTCAAGGGAAACATTCTCTGTCATTTAAACAAAAAATGTTATAAGGACAACCATCAAGGTATAATTAGAAAAAATTATAAGTGGAAATTAATTACTGTCACGGCCCTCACTGATAGTAGCATTTTCGGCCTGGTCCCTACTAAAATGATCAGGTTGCACGTGAGGATCATCTACATTTGGCTCTAAAACTGGGTTATTTGCGTCGTCGGTAGTGTTGCTCCCTTGATTTAAACAAAGTTGTTAGACATTAAATTTATGGATGAAAACAAACATATTGAAAGGTTAATTTTTTACCTTATCAGGCATTCTGGATCTTGGGACCTGCCCCAAGCTTATGCGATGTTCAACTACAGCTTGATAGCTGAAATGGAAAGCAATATTTTCATCTTCCTCTGTTGTTTCTGTTCCGAAGTCATCACCCTACATTACATATGTCTGTGTATTTTTAATCATATTTGATAGGATTACAAAAAATGTTGGAAGGCGATGCAATTAATTATAAGATGTTTAGCTACTTAATTACAATTCTTGCGGCCAATTTCAAGTAGCCGCCCTGGCCTAGCTTGTGATGGCCTTTTTTTTCAATCCTAGCTTTGGTTGCCTTTGAGGTGTCAGGCAACCTAGCATCAAAAGATTAAATTCAGATATGACGTAGCACACTTTTATTTTATACATAGAGAAAATTAAAGCTATTGAATTAAAGTTGTAATTTACCTTGCGGGTCCAGTTGGTATTTTTCCTTCTTTCTTTGCCCTTTTCTCTTTTCCGTCATGGATGAGTGCTCTCCACTCACTCTCTGGAACTATGATAGGACACTCATATCTAGGGTTAAATTTCAATTGCGTCCTATAGGTGTCCCTTGTATATTTAAAATATTTTCCGGCAACCCGAGCCACCGTTGTTCTGTCAAATATGCCGACCCCAAAAAGGGTTTCTAGATAATCTAGAAGTTCATTTTTCAGGTTGGAACTCTGGGAATTCCACCCTGTGCGTATGGTTGGGCCAAAAATTACCAACGCATGGCTCTCCAGATACCTATAGAACTCATTGTTTTGTACACAAAAAAAGGAGAAGATATTATCATTAATTTAAAAATAAAAATCGTGATAAATATGTTTTAGATAAAGTATATGAAATAGTTAAAATATTAAAATTTACCTGGGAGTTGTACATGCTTTATAGGGACACCTTCATCGTTCACCAACAACGTGCCATTAATGGTCCCTGTGGAGCTGACACGTGTAGCTCCAGGAAACACAATAATGTAGTTGGCCATATCAGCCTCATCATTGCCAACACGTTTAGCGGTTGGCTGGGTGTCTGCTTGGGCAGGGTGTGTTTCTTGCCTGGCACCTAAAGGAGTAGAAGGTGTACAAGAGGGTTTTTGGGCAATCTCTTGCCCTTATGTCCCACTACCACCAACACCGGATCCAGCAAGTGCCAGAAAACGCTACATACAAAAGAACTTTTTGTTAGTTTAGTCAATGTAAAAATTAAAAATCAAACTATCACAATTCATCTCATGCAGAACAAAAAAAATATCCTTTTTAATTTTTATTATTACCTGATATCTTTCTAGCTAGCTCATAAGTTGTTTTATCTTCTCTTCTGTTTCAGGTGTTTGAGGTGCGTCTATCAAAGTATTAAATTCCGACCTTGCATTTCGTGCCTTTTTTCGCAACAAGAACACTGGAGATAGGGATGAAGAAAGCTCTTCCTCAAAGAGGGAATCATCAGGCGTACCATGGCTAGGTGTCTGCATATTTGAACAAAATTAATATTATTTCAATTATGTGAATAGCTAAAATACCTGAAGATATAGCAATGCTGGCACTTTACATGTTCTTCCGCTGGCCTTTTTCCGCGATCATCCCGTCTCTGGGTTGTTTATGCACTGCTCTCATCAGTCTGCCACATTGCAATAAAATTATAAATGTAAAAACTTGAAAACAATATCTAACTTAAAAACACAAAATGAAAACTGAAATAATTTCTAATAAGACACCGGATGACAAATTTAGAGTTTCAAATATGCCTTGCATTGAATTCAGTCCTAGAAACATGTCATTGCACATTAAGGCACCCAAACAAGAGACGAGTTGACAATGAAGACCTTATTTAATATATTGTTGGAGCAACTTCTATTAAACTTGTTGTGAAGACCTTGAGGACATTTTTGGAGCAACATTGTTGAAGTTGATGGTATAGCATTGTTGGAGACGATCTTGAAGGGCCTTGAAGTGAAGCTTTTGGAGCAACTATTGAAAAATCCTTAGAGAATTTAAGTAAGGCACTTTCTATCTTCCATCACCTTTTTCCTTTCAATATCCTTTAAACAATGTTTGAAATCACGTTATAATTCCTTGATTATATGTGTTTGGGGACTAGAATAATTTCACACTAAACCATGCAAACTTAAAAGTAACTTAACAGATCCATAAAGTAATAATAATCATAATTAATAATTTCCTATTGTACGATATGATGCAAATTATTCAAACATGAAGCAATGAAGACATGCAATGTCTGAATTTCAAGATTGATGAACCAATACAAGAAGTTAGAAACTACAACTTTGATTCAATACTCTGTGTCCTAACTCCAGGAAGGAATCTAGTTTGTAGTACAGAACATGCATCATATATTATCAATTCTTAATTGACAACAACTAAAGGTCATCTACATCATCAATTCCTTCCCATTTTGTGTTTTTATGTTATATTCCTTATAAAAGTGTCAAATTTCTCTCAAAGTAAGCAACCACTGAATAAAATAAAAAATAGTTGAGATATGATTAAGAAATGGTCATTTATTTCTTAAAAGGATCTTCATGATTTCTTTGGTTGTTTTTCATCTCAAGAAACAAGAAATGACCTAAGAAACTATCGTGTTGTAATATAAGAAACAACATGGTGCAATAGCCATTTTCAAAGCCAAATGATGTCCATTGAGGACATGGCCTTTATTTGGTTCCTGTTTCATAGGAGTTTCGGGTATAAATGGAACTTTTTTGTACCATTTCCAGTAGTAAAAAGGGAAAACCTTATTTTTCCATGGGAAATAATTTACCTTTCCTTTTTCAAGATAATCTAAATCACAAAAAATATGAACTAGACTGCACACATTCTTGGATAATGTGAAAGTGGAAAAGGAATACCCTACACAAGTGATGCACACATGTACACTTGAACACTAATATATTTTTGTAGTTGAAATGCAATGCTTGTTTTCATTTAAATGTAGGGTTTTTAAAGCAAGGAGAAATAATGGCTGCCAATTTAATAAGCGTTTGTTTGGGAAAAATTTAAATCTTGTATTGGGTGATGAAGATAATAGAGGGTATTGAATCTTGATTCTTGACATTGTGTTTAACTTGAATAACTCAAATGATTATAAATATTAGTCGATGAGTTATTTTTTCAAGTATGTCACTCAAAACTCTTATGTCAAAGCATTGTATGATGGCTAGCATTTGCTTGTTTCCCTATCTTCAGTTCAATGTAAAAAGTATATTAATATATTGGAGCATGAATGATAGCTACAATTGTTTGCTCTGCAGTATATCCAGCCCCAAGATTATGAAAATTTTTCTCAAGTGGAGCTATTTGGTTAGGCTGTAGGGTCAACCCTCTATAGGAGGAAGGGCCTGCAGTAAGAACTTACCATTTTGCAAGAGCTGAGGGCCAATGCTGTTCTGCAAGAGCTGAGGGCCAATGCTGTTCTGTAAGAGCTCAGGGCGAATGCTGTTCTGCAAGAGCTCAGGGCGAATGCTGAGGGCGAATGCTGTTCTGCAAGAGCGGAGGGCGAATGCGCGCGTGATATCAGACGTTAATGTAGCACACATGTACATTTGAACACTAATATATTTTTTGTAGTTGAAATGCAATGCTTGTTTTCATTTAAATGTAGGGTTTTTAAAGCAGGGAGAAATAATGGCTGCCAAATTAATAAGTGTTTCTTTCAGAAAAATTTAAATCTTGTATTGGGTGATGAAGATAATAGAGGGTATTGAATCTTGATTCTTGACATCTAGAGAGAACCCTACAGCCTAACACAATCCAATGGAATTGACCACAAAAACCCAAATAGAGTCAACCCTACTATAGGAGGAAGGGCCTGCAGTAAGAACTTACCATTTTGCAAGAGCTGAGGGTGAATGTTGTTCTGCAAGAGCTGAGGGCGAACGCTGAGGGAGAATGCTGAGGGAAAATTATGTTCCGCAAGAGCTGAGGGCGAATGCTAAGGGAAAATTCTGTTCTGCAAGAGCTGAGGGCGAACACTGAGGGCGAATGCTGAGGGAAAATTCTATTCTGCAAGAGCTGAGGGCGAATGCTGTTTTGCAAGAGTGGAGGGTGGATGCGCACGTGATATCAGACATTAATATAGCTATTGTGATGGATACGAAACAATAAAATAATTTTTATGTAGCGTGCATATAAGTTTCGTTTTTGTATTTAGCGCGCATATAAGTGTCGTTATACCGACGGCAGAAAAGGCATCGTTATTGCAACGAAGGCCTCCAAACGTCGCAATTACGACACTTATACATTGTGTCGCACTTGTAGTCGTCACAATAGCGATGCATTGGGCCATAGTGTCATGAGTGTGACGTCTTCCTCCAAACGTCGCAATGGCGACACTTTTCTAAGTGTCGGTATTGCGACATATTTCTATAAACGTCGGTATAGCGACGGTTTCGGGCGGGATGGAAAAAAATTGGGGAAATTTCTGACATTTGGTCAAAAGCGTCGGAATCAAGTGTCGGAATTTCCGCCAAATGTAGTAGTGAGAAGACACTGGCCAAGTGGAGATTCTGGAAAAATGAGAATTTCGCTCCCAATCTGACCAACGCACCTTTGAATGTCAGGGAGTGGTTTGCATAGCAGCCCAGAATGGAGCTACCTGCATATGCAACACACTTAGGCCCCTTAGATCCTGCGTTGGTGAGCTCCCACATGTTTAATAATAAGCTTCAAACCATGGAAAAGCCTTTCTTTGATGAAAATCTTGTTCAATTCATGAATTTTTCCTGTCTTAGAGCATATATCAACTGAGATGATAGGGAATGATAGACCCTTCGATCATCGGTCCTGGAGACGATGCCCAGTTAACCAGGTCATTGGGAATGGTGCCCAAATTGACCTATAGAAATTTCCCCCTAAAGAATGAGATCCAAATAATAAGAACATTTGATTGAGATTCTTTACACTGTGATGAGACTGGAAACAAAGTGGAATGGTCACTTGCATCAATCTTTCAATACATTACATCATGATAAATCCTCTATTGATCATAATTGCTGAGGGTACACATTCCCATATTCAGCACATAAAACAATCTAATAACATGTACATAATTCATAAAGTCGTCTACATTGGAATGTTGCCCAGATGCAGACATCGCCTACAGATATAGGCCCATGTTTGGATGATAATATGTATGTAAGGTCATCATACAGATGATGTGTACAACAATCCTGAAATCGCGGCCAGATGGCTGAAACTAGATCCAAGGTCTTCTTATCTCATTCACTCGATCATTCAGGTATAATTCTAGCCATGAGAATATATGATTTATTGTCGAACATGGAAATATATCGTTTGATTACCAGCCAATAATGAAAGTTGTTAACAAACGCGAGAGAACCACCATTAATGAAAATGGCCCTCAAGGTACTGCAGTACATTTCATAAGGCGTGAATAGATGATTTGATGTCGAACGCCAAACAAAATCTTTCGGTCAAAAGTCTGGAGGCAAGGATCTTGTCGATGCTATAACAAGCCTCATGGTATTGGAATCTGGTGTTTCTAAGTGAACTTCCTGGATATTGATTTGTAGTCGACAGGAAGTCACCTTATTGCAAAACTGGAGTTACTGATTTCGGAGACAAGGTTATGACTTGATATAGCAATTGTCAGGGATAAAGGTCATGAAAATGAAGGATTATGAGTATTGCAGATGGATGAGTTCTAAATCACTGGATGACTTCTCTTGAACATATCGGTGACACTGTGATGAGTTGGCAGCATTGACCCAAAACCGAAGTGAAGGTATGATGAACCATAGGTGTGAATGAACCGTCAAGATGATTACCCAACCAAAACAGTCACGGACATGGAGTGAAAGAAGTGTCATGTTCAAGAGTGACTTGCTACCAAAAATAAACTTTGCTTGCTTTTCCCAAATTTTCCCCGGTCATTTGTCGACCAGTACCTCTTTATTTTTTAACAAGCATGAGGAGGATAGAATTTTCTTGATCTATAATTCAACCCTTCGGGTGAATAAAGAACGAATTATCGCTATTTAATAATTTAACGAGTCTAGCGATGAATGAAACTCGATTCTTGCCATGATTGACAAGCCCATCACTATTTTATGTTTTAACGAGCTTAACAATAGTGATAGCCCAATCCTTTTTCATGTTTAGAGAGTCTGAAAAAGAGGATGAAAGAGGACTCCAAAAGTACTTTTTCATAAATTTGTCTCTCAGATCCAAAAAAGTGTAAAATGATACCTCAAAGAACCTCTTTGGTCATGTTTAACTAAGGTATTCCTTTTTTTGTAAATAATCCAACTCAATCAGGAAAAGGGTTAAACTTATACTGAGTAGATATCAATTCATTTACTTTAATGAGCTCGAAATGACAAGTATTCGGCAATATTTTCACATTATCGGAGTCTGAAAAGAGCTGAAAGAAGACTCCAGGGGTTCCTTTTTCACTTTTATCGAAGCTCGAAAAAGAGATAAAAGTGCATTTCAAATCCTTTTTCGTTTTTATCAAAGCTCGAAAAATAAGGAGAAAAAGTATGCTTTGTGGTCAAGTCCTTCTTTGAAATAAATCTAGATGACTAATTTGTTCGCCAGTTGTAATTCCTGTTCAAAACAATAGCAAATGGATTAAAAATACCTATTTCATGATAAAAACATAACAAAACCATAGTCATAGCAATAAATCTAACTTGCAAGTAATTAAATGACTATATAAAGTAGTTTCACTATTCATTTTACCATTTTCATTTTGGAACTTTGAACCTGATTTTGCCCCCAAACTTTAGTCGTTGATTGCGGTCATTTCTGTGGACGGATTTCGTCGCCATCTAGTCTAGGTCAGTAGTAAAAACCTCCTCTTTCTTTCAGTAGTCATTTCATTTCCATTATTTACAAATTTTTATGGTTTTGAGGCCCCTAGGGTAAATTTTTCCCAAAATGAGGGCAATGCACCCTTGTACATCAAAACCTACGTTGCATAGCAGGTACAGTGAAGGGTACCTGCATATGCAATGCACTTTCTTCACCTAGGGAGTGCGTTGGGCACAGTTCATGTTTTTTATTTTCAATATGTGCTCAAAATTTGCCTAGTTTTCTGTAATGAATGGTATCTAATGGATCTTGTGGTTGATTTTTAGGTTTCCATTGGATAATAATGAAGATTTAATGGAGAGAAAGAGAACATGAAGAACAAGATATGATTGCCTTGAATGATTCGGGTACTGTAAGAGCTTTAAGAGATTGTGGGTTGCTTAAGTACTTTAAATTGTCAGGAATGAGGCAACAGATAGAACTCTTGGAGATCCTTGTTCGAGCATGGGATCTAGTGATACAGTAATTTCACATAAAAAATCAAGTGATGTCCATAACAGTTGAGGATGTGTATTTTCTCACAGGTTTGTCGAGGAGAGGTTTTCCCATTTCACTCACAGGATATATCGTTGGAGGAGAAACAATGAGGGATTATGTTATGCAGTATTGCTATCCAGGGTCAAAACCTAACACAGATGGAAAAATAAACAACCGTGATGTCAGGGATTTGCCTCTAAGAACCATCCTATTCACGATCGCTAAACTAGCTGGCACCGTTACACTCCATGTAGCAAACAAATCATATATGCAGTATGCGTTGGAATGCTTAGAGCCAATAGTTTTCAACTAGTCTGAAGCTATTCTATCTCTGATAAAGGAACAACTGAATAAAGCAAAGGGAGGAAGGAAGAAAAATTTCAGTTATGGTTCTATCCTTATCTCCTTCGCTTTGGAATGGATTCCACTGATGTAGCCACAACATGTAACATTGGATATATCTAGTCCTAAAGATCCTCGAATGAAGAGATGGGTAGAACTCATGGGTCAGCATTCAGGCCAATCGATCATTGTGTTCTCAACTGCATTCTTCGCCTGGTTCAGGTGACAGATTGTTGCCATCAATGAGTATACATATGCAGGCATCGACTTCCGAGGAGATCCAGATCTAGTTTTACTAGAAGGCGCTTAGTGGGGTGCAATAGGTAAGATTGATTTGACCATGTTTTTTTATTTTTATAAGGTTTATACAAATGTTTTTGTGTTTTGATTTCTTTCCAAGACTAAACAAAATGTTTTAATGTAATGTAGATATCGGTCGCGTTCAACCAGTAGAGGAACCAGAGCGTGAAGCGGATGCACCAGTAGAGAGGGCTGTCGAGAGAGCAGTCCTTCAGGACCTTGATATGGCTGAGAATCTTGCTGAGCTCGAGCAGCACATAGAGGGATTGACCTTCGGATGTGGTTGCTCCGTAGGATTACTATATCTATAGCATGCTATCATGAGCACCACTAGTTTACTTATGACTTTTTGCATACATTTTGAGGTCAGATGACCAACGTGTCTTGGGCACAAATTTTGTAAAAAACCTATAACTATCTATCTATATGTTTTCAGAGATTTTCCTATGTTTAATGTGCAATCCTATTCAATGATGTGAATTTTTTCTTTACCTATGTCGCAAATGTCTAACTAAAACTTGATTAGCTAATGAATCAGTTAAAGTGTTCAGATTTCTGGAAATGTGTTGATATTGAATGAAATCAAAATGCCTCTCCAAAAGTCGAACTCTTAGGAACAATCTAAGAAGTGTTGGATTTCTAATAGTATAAACACTAGTAAGTTGTAGTACCACAAGTTGTGAGTCTAACCTAATGATCATGCGGTTAATACCAAATGAAATGGCATCAAAGACAGGTTCGATCAATGCGCTATACTCAACGATATTGTTCATCGATCTACCAATACAAATCCCTTGAAAACTCACTAACTCGATGTTCAGAGCGAAAATGGCCCACAATGCGGAGGATAGATTTTGTGTACTATGACTAGCACCATCAGTGTAGCCAACAAATGGTTCCGAAGATTCAGACATCTACGATAAAATGTAAAGTGGATTACTAATTTCAAGAAAACTCTAAAAAACAAATTAAGATAGTTAATGCAAATCAACAGCATATAAACAATATAATACAAAAAATTACTACACTCATGATTAAGAATAGGAACGTTTAAGATACAACCCATTTCTAGGTTGTGCCAATGGAATCCCATCGTAATCAACTAACTCATAGGCACCTTTAGCAAGAACTCTTTTGACAAGGTAGGGGCCATGCCATAATGGCTCGAATTTCCCTGTACCTAATTTATCAACTTCCTGGTCATAAAGAAGGACCAAGTCGCCCTCTGAGTAGATGTGAGGCTGGACATTTTGTCGTATTACACCTTTATACTTCTCTTATGCACTTCGTTGGCCAATTGGGCTTCATGACACATTTCATCTAGATGGATGAGGTTAAGGAGACACGCTTCTTCTTCAGATGTGTCAGGTAACAAGTCTATCATGATTTTTAACGATGATATTTCTCATTGGATTGGTAAGATAGCTTCCAGACCATATACCAATTGAAAAGGAGTAAATCCGATAGCGTTTCTCACCAAGGTTTGATACGCCCACAAGGTGAAGTACAGGATCAAGTGCCAGTTCCTTTTACGGACTCCTATCATTCGCTAAAGCATTCATTTAAAAATTTTGTTAATAGCCTCAACTTGTCCATTCAATTGTGGATAATAAGGAGTAGAATTATCATGTGACAATCCTAACTTGGCTGTCAATTCAGACATCATATGGTTGCGAAAATGCTTCCCATGATCCATAACTATAGCCTGTGGGACCCCAAACCGTGCAATAACATGGTTGAAGAAAAACAATGCAGTTGTTTGTCCTATGTTGTTGAATGTAGGAAAATCTTCAGCCCATTTGGTAAAATAGTTGACTGCAACAATAATATAACCATGCCCCCCGGACAAAGGAGGGTTGCAGGTCATGAAATCGATACCCCATTTTTTAAATGGTCCAGCAGAGACAACAAGATGCATTGGCACTGGGGGTTTGCGGATTTTATGGTCATAAATCTGACATGCATGACAACTTCTGATTGCAAGGATACAATATCGAAAAATACTAGGCCAAAAGTAACTAGTGCAGAGTATTTTCTATGTGGTAGCATAACCAAATAAATGTTCACCACAAGCCCCAGCATGACAATCATTTAACACTTTTTCAACATCCTCATGAGTGAGGCACCCTCTCAAAATGGTATCGACACCATGACGATAAAGTGTATTGCCGATGATCAGATAATCTTATTCTTGGTATCGAATACGTCGTTGATCAGAGCGAGAGGTATTAGGTCAAAATTTTTGGGTTTGGAGATAAATGATGAAATCCCCATACCAAGGACCAGATGATCCGATCAGAAATAGAGACTTGTAGTTGCAGTACTATCACAGGGAAGGTCAGAGAGAAGCTCAACCAAAACATTTGATGAATTCCAAATAAAATTCCTGCAAAATGACGATCCATTTTGAATATTCCCCCCCAGCAATTGACGTGATGAGATGTAAGTGATGGAGTTGCAATATGAAATTATTGTTGTTTTTCGGAGCAGGATATAATGGCAAAATCTTTGGATAGCTTGAACAGCTGCCAAGGCAAGATTTTCTACGTACGAGTACTTAAATTCCGTATCATTGAGATTACGACTCAAATAATAGATCAGATGTTCAATTCCATCTTCTACTTGGACCAAAACCATAGAGATGGTCGTTTCAGCCGCGACAATATATAGGAAATAATCATTTTGATAATTTGGAGGATACATTAATCATGCTCGGACAAGATGGTCCTTGACAACATCAAAAGAACCTTGCACAACTTGGTCCCAATGGAA
>JAXQQM020083647.1:0-27078 GCA_034641835.2 Pinus albicaulis
CAAATATGGATATGAGGAATTTTGATGGCAAGGATCCCGTAACATGGATACTACAGATGGAGCAATATTTTGATCTCAATAATGTGCAAAATTTTGGAAATGTTGTCATTGATGGCAAAGGAGCACAAAGGAGAAGCACCTGAACCAGCAATAAGGCAGAGGAGATGACAAAGGAGGAGCACTTGAAACATCAGCCAAGGAGCAGAGAAAGCATAAGAAGAGGTAGCAAGGCAGCAAAAGAAGCAAATGAAGGTAGAGTGACAGAGCAGTAGAGGCAGAGGCAGAGCCGTTATAATTTCGAGATTCGCCCAACCCGGAGGACAAATATATAATATTCCGGGAATCGCACACTCCAACCGGCGTTATACATTTAATATAACACAAATATTATTCCGGGAACCGCTTAACTCTAGCGGCAAAGTATATATATATATATATATATATATATATATATATATATACAAAACGTATTCCAGGAATCGCATAACCCATTGGCAAAGTATACATATATATCAGTTATATAAGTGGAGCGCTTTATTATAAGAACCAAGCTTTATACGGTGGGACCCCTCCCCAATCGCAATCGGAGAAAAGGTTCAATTGGCGGAGTTTTGTGATGTGCTCCGATCAAAGGCCGGACCCGATCGAGTTATATGCCACAGTTTATTGCTAATCGCATCCGAGTTCCCAATCGCAATCGGAACCTTTCGATTGATCGCACGTCTTTTGTAATATGCTGCGATTGAAGTGGCGGACCCGATGGCGTTATACGATGGAGTTAATAGGTTCAATCGCGTCCGGGATCTTAATCGCAATCGGAACTTTCCGATTGATCGCACGACTTTTGTAATATGCTGCGATTGAAGTGGCGGACCCGATCCTGTTATATGCGGGAGTTAATATGTGCAAATCGCATCCGTGTTCTGATCGCAATCGGAACTTTTCTATTGTGTGCCCCGATTGCATTTGTTCAAAGTTAGGACCTGATTGCGCTATGAGCCATGTTTTATGTGGTCATCGCGTCCGTTTGATCAATCGCAATCGCAAGTTTTGTTTGACACCACCGATCTGCCGACGGCGATGTGGGCCCGGGGTCAAAGAATGAAATTTGATTCAAAGCTTTATTGAAATATTACTTGGCAGAGAAAAGAATACCTTTGGGACATTTCGTGTATAGAAGAACGAAGATTGGATTGGCTCGAATTTTAAAATGAATACCATTAGTAATTGAATGGTTTTGACCCATGGTTTCAATAAGGGCGTAAACTATATAAAGTGATGAGAATTGTGAAGAAGTGATCCAGGTGGAATAATCAGGTACAGGTACAAGTGGCCTGAGTAAAAGGCTCAAAAATAAAAGTGTTTAAAAGAATCTTAAACTAGGTTCATGTTGTATATCTCATCTTTCTGATTCCAACGGCGCAAGTGACACTCAATTCCGAGTCCGTATGAGGAAGTTATAAGCGGTCAAAGTTCCAGGTTGACTTGGTGACTGGACAGCCTTAAGGAAGGCGCAAATTTGACTTTTTCTAGCCACCGGATTCTGGCAAGCTTAGGCCAGATTTCGGGAAAATTTGTGGTCTATTTAAATTTCCTCCTTCGGTCCAAAACCAAATTTTTCAAAAGGGCATAATTTGTTTTAAAACAAAAATTATTAAAAAAAGGGGGTGGCGGGCCACCACCCCCGCCACCCCATCCAACCGTATGTCCCAACATATATATATGGGCCAGCAGGGATCGAACATACCCGGCCTCAAAGGCCGGCCTACTCCACGGGAGGCCCAACGTACCAACGCATAAAAAAATTTAAACTACGGTCATACATTTAAAATGGGGCGGGGGTTGTTAACCCCACCGCTCACGCATGCAATTGGCACGGTTCCATACGGGCCGGCCCCCCATCAACATCAACTTCTATCAACTCAAACTCCTGGTTTAAAAATATAATGTGGTTAAAACAAGTTCTGCCCTTTTATGGAGGGGTCGGGATTTGACCACCCAACCTCCTCCCAAACAAAGTGGATCCTTAACCAACGTGCCAACTGTGGGACTTGGGTAATTCCACCCACAAAATATATATAAACTCGTCTTTTTACCAATGTTACCAGGCCATGGAGGAGTAAGAGAGTGCGCATGCAGTTCGAGTTTATTATTTTTTAATTGCAAGTCATGTGGAACCATGAGCCAGAAAAGAGGCAGGCAGAACCTTGATTGAGCTCAACTTTCAGGAGGGCGAAATTTTGACTTTGTCCAAATGGGACAAATTTTATGTCATTTCAGCACTACTTGATGCCACGAGTTTGATGGCGTGCTCAGTTTCTGCATCTGAGTTTTTGATTTTTCAGCCACTTTTGGAAGTGGGTTATGCCGGTGTCAGATTTCCATGTGTGAGGAGTCGTTTTCACCTTTTTCGACGCCACAAGATTGATGGTGTTTTCAGATTCAGCCGCAGAGCTTCTCAGCCTTCAGAAAATGGTAGCATGAGGTATATGATGTGGATTCCATGTACTTCTTCATTTATTTCTCTTTGAGATGCATTATGTCTTGCAGATCTCGATTGATATATGAGTCGTGGGATCTTGCTTTGTGTTGTTATTGATGTACTTTCAACTATGGATTTGTGTCATGTATGAGTCCCTTTTATACCACATTGGTGGGATTCTCCTTTCCAGATGCATATTGTTGAGATCCCTTGTTTTCCAGGATTGGCGGGATACTCTTTTTTATTACATGTCAGCTATGGTCATACTGATAGGAGTCTTTCTTTATGTATGAGAGTTTTGTAGTGGAACATCTCTTAAAGAAGTCAAGCCACTCCTACGTGAGGGAAATTTTTCCTTGTATGTCATAGGCAAACACATCCATGTACATATTCTTCTCACAACACATAATGCAGCGGCCTACACCGTCTTGACACCGAGGCGCGGAGATGTAGTCCCTCCTGGGGGAACTCCGTCATCAAATGACGTGCTCTTATGATTGTTGATCTTGTTCATTTATGTTCCTCTTATTTACAGCTATAATTGTTCATTTCAGTTTTTTAACGTCTTAATTAAATGTAATTCTATTTATCAGCCGAAGTAAAAGTTCTTGGTTAAGGGTATCAAGATTTTACCCTGGATCAAGTGGTATCGGAGCAGGTATTCTTGCTGATTGGATTGCAGGCGTGAACATTGAACGTTTGCTGAATTGTGCCATGGAGAGTGTCAAGGACATGTATGAAACCATGCTCAGGGTGTCCGAGAAAGCGGACATATTGTACGAGGCTTACGAAAAACAAGCAGCAGAGAACGAAGAGTTGAAGACCCTCCTACAAAAAGAGGAGGAGGAAAAACAATAGTTGCAGCTTCAGTTGAAAACCACAAAAGAAGCGTTGGAAGATTGGAAGCGCAACAATGAAATTCTGCAAGTAGATCATGATGCCTTGAAGGCGTTCATACATGAAGAGAAGGAGGAGAAGCAGCAGTTGCAGCTTCAGTTGCAAGACACGATAGAGGCGTGGGAAGATTTGAAATGCAACAACGAAACTCTGCAAAGAGATCATGATGCCTTAAAATCATTCCTACAGAAAGAGAAGGAGGAGATGCAGCAGATGCAGCTTCAGCTACAAGCCATGTCAGAGGCATTGATAGAAGTGAAGGACGACGAAGGCTTACAAAAGATTTCTTCATCTATTTCGCAATCAACACCTAACGTAAATAGTGTTGATTTTTCTTCAGTTTCTTCACATGATATAATTTCAGTTGGAAGTGTGGAGATACCCATCATAGGTACCGGCATGAGACTCCTCACCAAGATGGGGTATAGAGGAGGAGGACTTGGCGTTCGTGGCCAAGGCATAACCAAACCATTGGAGGTTGTGCAACGACCTTGTTATGCAGGTTTGGGGTACACTGGCGAAGGATGTTTGAAGGACATCAAGGGAAAACAGATAATGATGAACTCTCCAAGGAAGAGGAATGATAGGGACACTTCACCATCATTCCACGACAGTGCACGTTGCAGTGAAGGAACCAAGGCGAGCTCCCATCATCATGATTGCACCAGAGATCACCCCAGAAGGTATGCTAAGTCTCATTATTCCAGAGTGCATTTTGACTATAAGAATGTTGATAACCACGGTCATAAAATATGGCATCGTAAAACTTGTGATTTTTGTGGTTTAAATAACCATGTGATTTCTAAGTGCTGGAAGAGGATGGCAGCACAAAGGAGGAAGAGGCATGAAAATCCTTCTCCCCAACAGGAAAAGAAATCAGTTAAGAAGGTTTGGAGGAAAAAGAACTTTTGCACCCATTGTGATCGAAGTGGCCACCAAAGAGCCACATGCTGGAAACTTCATCTAGAGCAGCGCCGTAAAGCCAAAGAGCCCGTGCATACACTAGTTGAAAGAGTTGATCGACAAGCCAGTTCGCCACAGGGAAATGATCCACTCATTTTAATAAATGAGAAGTGGTTCTTCTAGATTGTTTTTTTCTAGAGATGTTAAGCTTGTCATGGCCATGCTTGTAAGTCATTTGTTGCATTTTTATTATGAAAGTGATGATTTGTTCCCATCACTCATTTAAGCGACCATGACACTTTTTTGGCCTTGTTTTATAAGTCGTGTGTTAGATCTCTTTCATGTAAAAGTGATGGTGTGTTGCCATCGCTTTGAGATGCAACGATTATGTTTTGGTCATGTTGTATGAGTAATCTGATGCATTTCTTTCATGTAAAAGTGATGAGGACCTTTTCCATCACTTCGAAATGCGACGATGAGGTCTGGTCTTGTAATTTTTTTGATGTATGATTTCCATTTTGTTGTAAGCTTGAACACAGAGTACTTGTTATAAACTCATGGAAAGTATGGAAATAGTTGGGTCATTACTGGTCACATTGAGAATGTAATGTTCATTGCCGCTTTCGGCAGGTGTTGGCATTCTGATTCCGAAAGACGAGAAGAGAAGGAGTCTTCAGGGGATGTGCCCTTTTCAGACATTTGTGTTGCAACAAATTGCAGGTGTTGGAATTCTGATTCCGAAGGACAAAAGTGAAGGAGTCTTTAAGGGATGCGCCTTTTTAGACATTTGCATTTCAACAGTTGCAGGTGTTGGCTTTGCATCTCGATTCTGAAGTACGTGGGATGAAGGAATCTTCAAGGGATGTGCCTTTTCAGACAATTGCAAGTGTTGGCCTTACATCTTGATTCTGAAGTATGTGAGGTGAAGGAGTCTTCAAGGGATGTGCCCTTTTCAAAAATTTGTGTTTCCACAGTTGCAGGTGTTGGCATTCCGATTTCGAACGAAAAAAGTGAAGGGGTCTTCAAGGGATGTGCCTTTTCAGACATTTTCATTTCCGCAGTTGCAGGTGTTGGCTTTGCTTCTTGATTTCGAAGTACGTGAGGTGAAGGAGTCTTCAAGGGATGTGTCTTTTCAGACAGTTGCATTTCTGCAATTTCAGGTGTTGGCTTTGCATCTTGATTCTGAAGTACGAGAGGTGAAGGATTCTTCAAGGGATGTGCCTTTTCAGACAGCATTGTAGCAGTTGCAGATGATGGCTTTGCATCTTGATTCTGAAGTATGTCAGGTGAAGGAGTCATGTGGGGATGGGCCTTTCAATGACATTTGCAAAAAACTGATGATAGGTAAAGCTTGTTGCTTTTAGAGGACCAAAAGCTCCTTAGTGGGGAGGATTGATCCAGGTGGATTAATCAGGTATAGGTACAAGTTGCCCGAGTAAAAGGCTCAAAAATAAAAGTGTTCGAAAGATTCTCAAACCAGGTTCATGTTGTATATCTCATCTTTTTTATTCCAACGGCGTAGACGACACTCAATTCCGAGTTCGTATGAGGAAGTTATAAGCAGTCAAAGTTCCAAGTTGACTTGGTGACTGGACAGCCTTAAGGAAGGCGCAAATTCGACTTTTTCTGGCCACCGGATTCCGACAATCTCAGGCCAGATTCTGGGAAAATTTGTGGCCTTTTTGAATTTCCTCCTTTGGTCCAAAACCGAATTTTTCAAAAGGGCATAATTTGTTTTAAAACAAAAATTATTATAAAAAAGGGGGTGGCGGGCCACCACCCCCGCCACCCCATCCAACCGTATGTCCCAACATATATAAATGGGTCGGCAGGGATCAAACCTACCTAGCCTCAAAGGCCGGCCTGCTCCATGGGTGGCCCAACGTACCAACGCATAACAAAATTTAAACAATGGTCATACATTTAAAATGGGGCGGGGGTTGTTAACCCCACCGCTCACGCATGCAATTGGCACGGTTCCATACGGGCCGGCCCGCCATCAACATCAACTTCTATCAACTCAAATGCCCAGTTTAAAAATATAATGTGGTTAAAACAAGTTCGGCCTTTTTATGGAGGGGTCGGGATTTGACCACCCGACCTCCTCCCAAACAAAGTGGATCCTTAACCAACGTGCCAACGGTGGGACTTGGGTAAGTCCGCCCACAAAATATATATAAAATCATCTTTTTACCAGTGCGCCCAGGCCATGGAGAAGTAGGAGAGTGTGCATGTAGTTTGAGTTTATTATTTTTTAATAACAGGTCATGTGGAACCTTGAGCCAGAAAAGAGGCAGGCGGAACCTTGATTGAGCTCAACTTTTAGGAGGCCAAAATTTTGACTTTGTCCAAATAGGAAAATTTTTATGTCATTTCAACACTACTTGACACCACGAGTCTGATGGCATGCTCAGTTTCTGCATCTGAGTTTTCGATTTTTCAGCCACATTTGAAAGTGGGTTATGCCGGTGTCAGATTTCCATGTGTGAGCAGTCGTTTTCACCTTTTTCGACACCACAAGATTGATGGTGTTTTCAGATTCAGCTGCAGAGCTTCTAAGCCTTTAGCAAATGGTAGCATGAGGTATATGATGTGGATTCCATGTACTTCTTCATTTATTTGTCTTTGAGATGCATTATGTCTTGCCGATCCCGGTTGATACATGAGTCGTGGGATCTTTCTTTGTGTTGTTATTGATGTACTTTCAGCTATGGATTTGTGTCATGTATGAATCCCTTTTATACCAAATTGGCGAGATTCTACTTTTCATATGTGTATTGTTGAGATCCCTTGTTTGCCAGGATTGGTGGGATACTATTTTTTATTACATGTTAACTATGGTCATACTGATAGGAGTATTTCTTTATGTATGAGAGTTCAGCAGTGGAACATCTCTTAAAGAAGTCAAGCCACTCCTACGTGAGGGAAATTTTGCCTTGTATGTCATAGGGAAACACATCCATGTACATCTTCTTCTCACAATACATAATGCAGTGGCCTACACCATCTTGACACCGAGGCCCGGAGATGTAGTCCCTCCTGGACGAACTCCGTCATCAAATGACGTGTTATTATGATTGTTGATCTTGTTCATTTATGTTCCTCTTATTTACAGCTAAAATTGTTCATTTCAGTTCTTTAACGTCTTAATTAAATGCAATTCTATTTATTAGCCGAAGTAAAAGGTCTTGGTTAAGGGTATCAAGATTTTACCCTCGATCAAATCTCCTGCTGTTATTTCAACATTGGAGGTATTACAATCATGCCCAAAGCAAAGGAAATCCTTAGTTTCCGCATTACGCGCCATCGACCCTACCTATTCGCGCCTAATGGATTTTGATTTAGATAAAGCCACCCCTACGCTTCCCTCAATGGTCGCCTTTCAGATATCGTTTTTAGTTCAAAACATCACCATTCATCGATGTATCATTAACGAGGGTGAATCCATATGCATCATGTCAAAGAACGTCTAGCAGAAGTTAGGCTCTCCTAAACTAAAGCCATCAGACATCATGCTTAGAGCATATTATGGATGCCCTTCAACCCCCGTAGGCCTCTACCAAAATTTTTTTCTCTTATTAGCCAGCAAGATGGTCCTTATACACATTGAAGTCTTAGATGCTCAACTAGATTGCAATATACTCCTTGGCCGGTGTTATAAGTACGCCGTTTCCACCATAGCCTCCGCTGTATTCTAATCTATGATGTTTCCCCATGAGGATCAAATCACTACTGTCAACCAATTTACACACAGTGAAAAACAACCCCTAACAAATAGCGATTTCAATTTACCCTATGTAGAGAGACCTACCGAGACGCTTACACGATACCAGGAATATGGCCCCAACTTCTATTAGATTACTTTTATCTGTTAAAGCTGCATTTAATTTTGAGGTAGAACAGATGGATGTGAAGACATCATTTCTTCACGGTGATCTGGAAGAGGAGATCTACATGAAACAACCTGAAGGCTTTATGGTGAAGGGGAAGAAAGAACTAGTATGTAGGTTAAAGAACTCTCTGTATGGGTTAAAACAATCACCAAGGATGTGGTATCAGAAATTTGATATCTACATACGGGGACTTGGCTTATTGGTGACTGTTGGATCACTTTGTTTATTTTAAAGTAATTGGTGATCGTGTTATTTATTTGGTCTTGTATGTGGATGATATGTTGTTGATTGGAAATGACAAAGAAATTATCTAAGATTTGAAGACCCAAATGTTCTTCAAATTCGACATGAAGAATCTTGGTGCTGCAAACTATATTTTGGGCATGGAAATTAAGAAATATCAGGCAAAGAGGAAGCTCTAGTTAAACCCGAGGAAGTATGTCGAGACTATATTGCAGAGGTTCAACATGCAGGATAGTAAATTGGTGAATTTTCCCATTCCTGTAGGTACAAACCTGTCTGATGAACAGTGTTGCAAGACACAAGAAGAAGAGGAGGATATGTCCCATGTTCCATATGCAAGTGTAGTGGGGAGCCTGATGTATGCAATGGTCTATACTAGACAAGACATTGCACATGCAGTGGGAGTATTGAGTAGGTTTATGCAGTGAAATTCTGCAAGTAAATCATGATGCCTTGAAGGCGTTCATACATGAAGAGAAGGAGGAGAACCAGCAACAATGAAATTCTTCAAGTAGATCATGATGCCTTGAAGGCGTTCATACATGAAGAGAAGGAGGAGAAGTAGCAATTGCAGCTTCAATTGCAAGCCACGACAGAGGCGTGGGAAGATTTGAAATGCAGCAACGAAACTCTTCAGAGAGATCATGATGCCTTAAAATTATTCCTATAGAAAGAGAAGGAGGAGATGCAGCAGATGCAGCTTCAGCTACAAGCCATGTCAGAGGCATTGATAGAAGTGAAGCGTGACGAAGGCTTACAACAACTTTCTTCATCTGTTTCGCAATCAACACCTAACATAAATAGTGTTGATTTTTCTTCAGTTTCTTCACATGATATAATTTCAGTTGGAAGCGTGGAGATACCCATCACAGGTACTGGAATGAGACTCCTCACCAAGATGGGGTATAGAGGAGGAGGACTTGGCGTTCGTGGCCAAGGCATAACCAAACCATTGGAGGTTGTGCAGTGACCTCGTTATGCAGGTTTGGGGTACACTGGCGAAGGATGTTCGAAGGACATCAAGGGCAAACAGATAATGATGAACTCTCCAAGGAAGAGGAATGATAGGGACACTTCACCATCATTCCACGACAATGCATGTTGCAGTGAAGGAACCGAGGCGAGCTCCCATCATCATTATTACACCAGACATCACCCCAGAAGGTATACTAAGTCTCATTATTCCAGAGTGCATTTTGAATATAAGAATGTTGATAACCACGGTCATAAAATATGGCATCGTAAAACTTGTGATTTTTGTGGTTTAAATAACCATGTGATTTCTGAGTGCTGGAAGAGGATGGCAGCGCAAAGGAGGAAGAGGCATGAAAATGCTTCTCCCCGACAGGAAATGAAATCAGTTAAGTAGGTTTGGAGGAAAAAGAACTTTTGCACCCATTGCGACCGAAGTGGCCACCAAAGAGCCACATGCTAGAAACTTCATCCAGAGCAGCACCGTAAAGCCAAAGAGCCCGCGCATACACCAGTCCAAAGAGTTGATCGACAAGCCAGTTCGCCATAGGGAAATGATCCACTCGTTTTAATAAATAAGAAGTGGTTCTTGTAGATTTTTTTTTTCTAGAGATGTTAAGCTTGTCATGGCCATGCTTGTAAGTCATTCGTCGCATTTTTATTATGAAAGTGACGATGTGTTCCCATCTCTCGTTTCAGCGACCATGACATTTTTTTGGCCTTGTTTTATAAGTCGTGTGTTAGATCTCTTTCATGTAAAAGTGATGGTGTGTTACCATCGCTTTGAGATGCGACGATTATGTTTTGGTCATGTTGTATGGGTCATCTGATGCATTTCTTTGATGTAAAAGTGATAAGGAGTTTTTCCATCACTTCGAAATGCGACGATGAGGTCTGGTCTTGTAATTTTGTTGATGTATGATTTCGATTTTGCTGTAAGCTTGACCACATAGTACATGTTATAACCTCATGGAAAGTATGGAAATAGTTGGGTCATTACTGGTCACATTGAGAATGTAATGTTCATTGCCGCTTTAGGCAGGTGTTGGCATTATGATTCCAAAAGACGAGAAGTGAAAAAGTCTTCAGGGGATGTTCCCTTTTCAGACATTTGTGTTGCAACAAATTGCAGGTGTTGGCATTCTGATTCCGAAGGACAAAAGTGAAGGAGTCTTTAAGGTATGCACCTTTTTAGACATTTGAATTTCAGCAGTTGCAGTTGTTGGCTTTGCATCTCGATTCCGAAGTACGTGAGATGAAGGAATATTGAAGGGATGTGCCTTTTTAGATAGTTGCATTTCTGCAATTGCAAGTGTTGGCCTTACATCTTGATTCTGAAGTATGTGAGGTGAAGGAGTCTTCAAGGGATGTGCCCTTTTCAAACATTTGTGTTTCCACAGTTGCAGGTGTTGGCATTCCGATTCCGAAGGAATAAATTGAAGGAGTCTTCAAGGGATGTGCCTTTTCAGACATTTGCATTTCCACAGTTGCAGGTGTTGGCTTTGCATCTTGATTCCGAAGTACGTGAGCTGAAGGAGTCTTCAAGGGATGTGCCTTTTCAGACAGTTGCATTTCTGCAATTGCAGGTGTTGGCTTTGCATCTTCAGTATGAAGTACGAGAGGTGAAGAATTATTCAAGGGATGTGCCTTTTCAGACATCGCGTTGTAGCAGTTGTAAATGATGGCTTTGCATCTTAATTCCGAAGTATGTCAGGTGAAGGAGTCATGTGGGGATGTGCCTTTCAATGACATTTGCAAACAACTGATGATAGGTAAAGCTTGTTGCTTTTGGAGGACCAAAAGCTCCTTAGTGGGGAGGATTGATCCAGGTGGATTAATCAGGTACAGGTACAAGTCGCCTGAGTAAAAGGCTCAAAAATAAAAGTGTTCAAAATATTCTCAAACCAGGTTCATGTTGTATATCTCATCTTTTTGATTCCAATGGCGTAGACGGCACTCAATTCCGAGTCCGTATGAGGAAGTTATAAGCAGTCAAAGTTCCAGGTTGACTTGGTGACTGGACAACCTTAAGGAAGGTGCAAATTCGACTTTTTCTGGCCACCAGATTCCGACAAGCTCGAGCCAGATTCCGGGAAAATTTGTGGCCTTTTTAAATTTCTTCCTTCGGTCCAAAACCGAATTTTTCAAAAGGGCATAATTTGTTTTAAAACAAAAATTATTAAAAAAAAGGGGGTGGTGGGCCACCACCCCCGCCACCCCATCCAACCGTATGTGCCAACATATATATATGGGCCGATAGGGATCAAACCTGCCTGGCCTCAAAGGTCGGCCCGCTCCACGGGTGGCCCAATGTACCAACGCATAACAAAATTCAAACAACGGTCATACATTTAAAATGGGGCGGGGGTTGTTAACCCCACCGCTCACGCATGCAATTGGCACGGTTCCATACGGGCCGGCCCCCCATCAACATCAACTTCTACCAACTCAAATGCCTAGTTTAAAAATATACTGTGGTTAAAACAAGTTTGGCCTTTTTATGGAGGGGTCGGGATTTGACCACCCGACCTCCTCCCAAACAAAGTGGATCCTTAACTAACATGCCAACGGTGGGACTTGGGTAAGTCCACCCACAAATTATATATAAAATCGTCTTTTTACCAGTGTTCCCAGGCCATGGAGAAGTAGGAGAGTGCGCACTCAGTTTGAGTTTATTATTTTTTAATTGCAGGTCATGTGGAACCATGAGCCAGAAAAGAGGGAGGCGGAACCTTGATTGAGCTCAACTTTCAGGAGGGTGAAATTTTGACTTTGTCCAAATGGGAAAAATTTTATGTCATTTCAGCACTACTTGACACCACGAGTCTGATGGCGTGCTCAATTTCTGCAACCGAGTTTTTGATTTTTCAGCCAGTTTTGGAAGTGGGTTATGCCGGTGTCAGATTTCCACGTGTGAGCAGTCGTTTTCACCTTTTTCGACGCCACAATATTGATGGTGTTTTCAGATTCAGCCGCAGAGTTTCTCAGCCTTCAGCAAATGGTCGCATGAGGTATATGATGTGGATTCCATGTACTTCTTCATTTATTTCTCTTTGAGATGCATTATGTCTTGCCGATCCCGGTTGATACATGAGTCGTGGGATCTTGCTTTGTGTTGTTATTGATGTACTTTCAGCTATGGATTTGTGTCTTGTATGAATCCCTTTTATACCAAATTGGCGGGATTGTCCTTTTCATATGTGTATTGTTGAGATCCCTTGTTTGCCAGGATTGGTGGGATACTCTTTTTTATTACATGTCAACTATGGTCATACTGATAGGAGTATTTCTTTATTTATGAGAGTTCCGCAGTGGAACATCTCTTAAAGAAGTCAAACCACTCCTACGTGAGGGAAATTTTTCCTTGTATGTCATAGGGAAACACATCCATGTACATCTTCTTCTCACAACACATAATGCAGTGGCCTACACCATCTTGACACCGAGGCCCAGAGATGTAGTCCCTCCTGGACGAACTCCGTCATCAAATGACGTGTTCTTATGATTGTTGATCTTGTTCATTTATGTTCCTCTTATTTACAGCTACAATTGTTCATTTCAGTTCTTTAACGTCTTAATTAAATGCAATTCTATTTATCAGCCGAAGTAAAAGGTCTTGGTTAAGGGTATCAAGATTTTACCCTCGATCAAATCTCTTGCCGTTATTTCAACTTTGGAGGTATTACAATCATGCCCAAAGCAAAGGAAAGCCTTAGTTTCTGCATTACGCACCATCGACCCCACCTATTCGTGCCTAATGGATTTTGATTTAGAGAAAGCCACCCCTACGCTTCCCTCAATGGTCGCCTTTCAGATATCGTTGTTAGTTCAAAACATCACCATTCACCGATGTATCATTAACGAGGGTGAATCCATATGCATCATGTCAAAGAACGTCTAGCAGAAGTTAGGCTCTCCTAAACTAAAGCCATTAGACATCAAGCTTAGAGCATATGATGGATGCCCTTCAGCCCCCGTAGACCTCTACCAAAATTTTTTGCTCTTCTTAGCCAGCAAGATGGTCCTTATACACATTGAAGTCTTAGATGCTCAACTATATTGCAATATACTCCTTGGCCGGTGTTATAAGTACGTCGTTTCCGCCATAGCCTCCTCTGTATTCTAATCTATGATGTTTCCCCATGAGAATCACATCATTACTATTGACCAATTTACACACAGTGAAAAGCAACCCCTAACAAATAGCGATTTCAATTTACCCTATGTAGAGACAACTACCGAGACGCTTACACGGTACCAGGAATATGGCCCCGACTTCTATTAGATTACTTTTATCTATTTCTGCTGCATTTGATTTTGAGGTAGAATAGATGGATGTGAAGACATCATTTCTTCACGGTGATCTAGAAGAGGAGATCTACATGAAACAAACTGAAGGCTTTATGGTGAAGTGGAAGAAAGAACTAGTATGTAGGTTAAAGAACTCTTTGTATGGCTTAAAACAGTCACCAAGGATGTGGTATCAGAAATTTGATACCTACATACGGGGACTTGGCTTATTGGTGACTGTTGGATCACTGTGTTTATTTTAAAGTAATTGGTGATCGTGTTATTTATTTGGTCTTGTATGTGGATGATATGTTGTTGATTGGAAATGACAAAGAAATTATCTAAGATTTGAAGACCCAACTGTTCTTCAAATTCGACATGAAGAATCTTGGTGCTGCAAACTATATTTTGGGCATGGAAATTAAGAAATATCGGGCAAAGAGGAAGCTCTAGTTAAACCTGAGGAAGTATGTCGAGACTATATTGCAGAGGTTCAATATGCAGGATAGTAAATTGGTGAATTTTCCCATTCCTGTAGGTACAAACCTGTCTGATGAATAGTGTCGCAAGACACAAGAAGAAGAGGAGGATATGTCCCATGTTCCATATGCAAGTGTAGTGGGGAGCCTAATGTATGCAATGGTCTATACTAGACAAGACATTGCACATGCAGTGGGAGTATTGAGCAGGTTTATGCAGTGAAATTCTGCAAGTAGATCATGATGCCTTGAAGGTGCTCATACATGAAGAGAAGGAGGAGAAGCAGCAACAATGAAATTCTACGAGTAGATCATGATGCCTTGAAGGTGTTCATACATGAAGAGAAGGAGGAGAAGCAGCAGTTGCAGCTTCAATTGCAAGCCACGACAGAGGCTTGGGAAGATTTGAAATGCAACAACGAAACTCTTCAGAGAGATCATGATGCCTTAAAATCATTCCTATAGAAAGAGAAGGAGGAGATGCAGCAGATGCAGCTTCAGCTACAAGCCATGTCAGAGGCATTGATAGAAGTGAAGCGCGATGAAGGCTTACAAGAGCTTTCTTCATCTGTTTCGCAATCAACACCTAACGTAAATAGTGTTGATTTTTCTTCAGTTTCTTCACATGATATAATTTCAGTTGGAAGTGTGGAGATACCCATCACAGGTACCGACATGAGACTCCTCACCAAGATGGGGTATAGAGGAGGAGGACTTGGTGTTCATGGCCAAGGCATAACCAAACCATTGGAGGTTGTGCAACGACTTCGTTATGCAGGTTTGGGGTACACTGGCAAAGGATGTTCGAAGGACATCAAGGGAAAATAGATAATGATGAACTCTCCAAGGAAAAGGAATGATAGGGACACTTCAACATCATTCCACGATAGTGCATGTTGCAGTGAAGGAACTGAGGCGAGCTCCCATCATCAGATTGCACTAGAGATCACCCCAGAAGGTATAATAAGTCTCATTATTCCAACGTGCATTTTGACTATAAGAATGTTGATAACCACGGTCATAAAATATGGCATCGTAAAACTTGTGATTTTTTTGTTTTGAATAACCATGTGATTTCTAAGTGCTGGAAGAGGATGGCAGCGCAAAGGAGGAAGAGGCATGAAAATCCTTCTCCCCGACAGGAAAAGAAATCAGTTAAGCAGGTTTGGAGGAAAAAGAAATTTTGCACCCATTGTGACCGAAGTGGCCACCAGAGAGCCACATGCTGGAAACTTCATCCAGAGAAGCGCCGTAAAGCCAAAGAGCCTGTGCATACACCAGTCGAAAGATTTGATCGAGAAGCCAGTTCGCCACAGGGAAATGATCCATTCGTTTTAATAAATGAGAAGTGGTTCTTCTAGATTGATTTTTTCTAGAGATGTTAAGCTTGTCATGGCCATGCTTGTAAGTCATTTGTCGTATTTTTATTATGAAAGTAATGATGTGTTCCCATCACTCATTTAAGCGACCATGACATTTTTTTGGCCTTGTTTTATAAGTCGTGTGTTAGATCTCTTTCATGTAAAAGTGATGGTGTGTTGCCATCACTTTGAGATGCGACGATTATGTTTTGGTCCTGTTGTATGAGTCATCAGATGCATTTCTTTGATGTAAAAGTGATGAGGAGTTTTTCCATCACTTCGAAATGTGACGATGAGGTCTGGTCTTGTAATTTTGTTGATGTATGATTTCCATTTTGCTGCAAGCTTGACCACAGAGTACATGTTATAAACTCATGGAAAGTATGGAAATAGTTGGGTCATTACTGGTCACATTGAGAATGTAATGTTCATTGCCGCTTTCGGCAGGTGTTGGCATTCTGATTCCGAAAGACGAGAAGTGAAGGAGTCTTCAGGGGATGTTCCCTTTTCAGACATTTGTGTTGCAACAAATTACAGGTGTTGGCATTATGATTCCGAAGGAAATAAGTGAAGGAGTATTTAAGGAATGCACCTTTTTAGACATTTGCATTTCAACAGTTGCAGGTGTTGGCTTTGCATCTCGATTCCGAAGTACATGAGATGAAGGAATCTTCAAGGGATGTGCCTTTTCAGACAATTGCAAGTGTTGGCCTTACATCTTGATTATGAAGTATGTGAGGTGAAGGAGTCTTCAAGGGATGTGCCCTTTTCAAACATTTGTGTTTCCGCAGTTGCAGGTGTTGGCATTCCGATTTTGAAGGAAAAAAGTGAAGGAATCTTCAAGGGATGTGCCTTTTCAGACATTTGCATTTCCGCAGTTACAGGTGTTGGCTTTGCATCTTGATTCCGAAGTACGTGAGGTGAAGGAGTCTTCAAGGGATGTGCCTTTTCATACAGTTGCATTTCTGCAATTGCAGGTGTTGGCTTTGCATCTTGATTCTGAAGTACGAGAGGTGAAGGAGTCTTCAAGGGATGTGCCTTTTCAGACATCGCATTGTAGCAGTTGCAGATGATGGCTTTGCATCTTGATTCCGAAGTATGTCAGGTGAAGGAGTCATGTGGGGATGTGCCTTTGAATGACATTTGCAAAAAACTGATGATAGGTAAAGCTTGTTGCTTTTGGAGGACCAAAAGCTCCTCGGTGGGGAGGATTGACTCAGGTGGATTAATCAGGTACAGGTACAAGTTGCCTGAGTAAAAGGTTCAAAAATAAAAGTGTTCGAAAGATTCTCAAACCAGGTTCATGTTGTAGATCTCATCTTTTTTATTCCAACGGCGTAGACGACACTCAATTCTGATTCCGTATGAGGAAGTTATAAGCAGTCAAAGTTCTAGGTTGACTTGGTGACTGGACAGCCTTAAGGAAGGCACAAATTTGACTTTTTCTGGCCACCAAATTTTGACAAGCTCAAGCCAGATTCCGGAAAAATTTGTGGCCTTTTTAAATTGCCTCCTTCGGTCAAAAACTGAATTTTTAAAAAGGGCATAATTTGTTTTAAAACAAAAATTATTAAAAAAAAGGGGGTGGTGGGCCACCACCCCCGCCACCCCATCCAACCGTATGTCCCAACATATATATATGGGCCGGCAGGGATCGAACCTTCCTAGCCTGAAAGGCTGGCCCGCTCCAAGGGTGGCTCAACGTACCAACGCATAACAAAATTTAAACAACGGTCATACATTTAAAATGGGGGGGGGGGGGGGGGGGTTGTTAACCCCACCGCTCACGCATGCAATTGGCATGGTTCCATATGGGCCGGCCCCCCATCAACATCAACTTCTATCAAATCAAATGCCCAGTTTAAAAATATAATGTGGTTAAAACAAGTTCGGCCTTTTTATGGAGGGGTCGGGATTTGACCACCCGACCTCCTCCCAAACAAAGTGGATCCTTAACCAATGTGCCAACGGTGGGACTTGGGTAAGTCCGCCCACAAAATATATATAAAATCATCTTTTTACCAGTGCGCCCAGGCCATGGAGAAGCAGGAGAGTGCTCACAAATTTTGATTTTATTATTTTTTAATTGCAGGTCATGTGGAACCATGAGCCACAAAAGAGGTAGGCGAAACCTTGATTGAGCTCAACTTTTAGGAGGGCGAAATTTTGACTTTGTCCAAATGGGAAAATTTTTATGTCATTTCAGCACTACTTGACACCACGAGTCTAATGGCGTGCTCAGTTTCTGCATCTGAGTTTTCGATTTTTCAACCACTTTTGGAAGTGGGCTATGCTGGTGTCAGATTTCCAAGTGTGAGCAGTCGTTTTCACCTTTTTCGACACCACAAGATTGATGGTGTTTTCAGATTAAGCCGCAGAGTTGCTCAGCCTTCAGCAAATGGCAGCATGAGGTATATGATGTGGATTCCATTTACTTCTTCATTTATTTCTCTTTGAGATGCATTATGTCTTGCCGATCCCGGTTGATACATGAGTCGTGGGATTTTGCTTTGTGTTGTTATTGATGTACTTTTAGCTATGGATTTGTGTCATGTATGAATCCCTTTTATACCACATTGGCAGGATTCTCCTTTTCATATGTGTATTGTTGAGATCCCTTGTTTGCCAGGATTGGTGGGATACTCTTTTTTATTACATGTCAACTATGGTCATAATGATAGGAGTCTTTCTTTATGTATGAGAGTTCCGCAGTGGAACATCTCTTAAATAATTCAAGCCACTCCTTTGTGAGGGAAATTTTGGCTTGTATGTCATAGGGAAACACATCCATGTACATCTTCTTCTCACAAAACATAATGCAGTGGCCTACACCATCTTGACACCGAGGCCTGGAGATGTAGTCCCTCCTTGACGAACTCCGTCATCAAATGACGTTTTCTTATGATTGTTGATCTTGTTCATTTATGTTCCTCTTATTTACAGCTACAATTTTTCATTTCAGTTCCTTAACGTCTTAATTAAATGCAATTCTATTTATCAGCCGAAGTAAAAGTTCTTGGTTAAGGGTATCAATATTTTACCCTGGATCAAATCTCTTGCCGTTATTTCAAATTTGAAGGTATTACAATCATGCCCAAAGCAAAGGAAAGCCTTAGTTTCCGCATTACGCGCCGTCGACCCTACCTATTCGCGCCTAATGGATTTTGATTTAGATAAAGCCACCCCTACACTTCCCTCAATGGTTGCCTTTCAGATATCATTGTTAGTTCAAAACATCACCATTCACCGATGTATCATTAACGAGGGTGAATCCATATGCATCATGTCAAAGAACGTCTAGCAGAAGTTAGGCTCTCCTAAACTAAAGCCATCAGACATCACGCTTAGAGCATATGATGGAAGCCCTTCAGCCACCGTAGGCCTCTACCAAAAAAATTTTCTCTTCTTAGCCAGCAAGATGGTCCTTATACACATTGAAGTCTTAGATGCTCAACTGGATTGCAATATACTCCTTGGCCGGTGTTATAAGTACACCTTTTCCGCCATAGCCTCCTTTGTATTCTAATCTATGATGTTTCCCCATGAGGATCACATCATTACTATCGACCAATTTACACACAGTGAAAAGAAACCCTATGTAGAGACACCTACCGAGACGCTTACACGGTACCAGGAATATGGCCCTGACTAGTTCAAACCGTCATCCATCCTAGGGCCATTCCTCGGAGACCCCCTTGTTATACTCGAGTCATCACCTGTTGTCGCACGGGTTTCAGTGTGCTTGATGTCCCTATAAAGAATCAAAGCCAGTCAAGACATGGAGATGAGTAGTAATGACACCGAGTCCTTAGCCATGACAACCTCTCTAGCCTACGTCGCCTCCTAAAATCCTTTACCCTTCCTCCCAGCTGGTTTTGTGTCATAATAGGTCATGGCCAAGGTGGTCCTACCAAACTTATCATTTGCAATCCCAGTTTGGTACCTACTGCCACCTACCACAATGGGAGTAATGCACATCACCTCTATAGGGTTAATCCCCCTCAATCCTAAGCAAGCCCCAACTATTTAGAAGACTATTGCAAACATCCCTTTCAAGGAAATTCCCATTGCAAAGCTGATGGTTATGACCAAGAAAACCAATAGAAGAAGAAAGAAGGTGGAGAATCCCACCACACCATGGGAATCACCACACTACACCATATTCGAAATATTGGGCCACCCTACCCACATCTCCCCAGAGTTGAACGAATTAAAACCACTCCTTAGCTCTGTGGTAGACATCGTGGCACCAAGTCCCTGTAAAAAGGAACCTGCCACCAAAATTCAAGGCAAGGCATTGCATAAAAATCATGCATGTGCTATCTGCGGAAATTATGGACACTATACCCATCATTTCCTAGAGATCCCACGATATAGGGATGCCTTAAATGCCATTGAGAAATCCTATCAAGAGAATCCTTCCATCCAATTAGCCATAGATGAACCTCGCATCATTCTATACCTGTAAGAGGAATGACAGTGACTTGAAGGACTCACGTTCGTATTCCCCCCTCCTATCATATGCTACACACTGTGTGATGAACGTGGCCACTTCATCAAGGAATGCGCAGCCCTGGAGCTGATCCACATGTGGTTTCCTATAAAGTGCGTTTACTATGTTTTTTTGCGGGCAACACAATTCACATTTCCTTTATGTGCTAACAACCACATATTAGAACAGTGCCATTATATCTCTCGATTCTGCTTAGCACTAGCTAGTTTGCGCTCAACCATAGTCCACCTCTCCCAAGAAGATGGCTCTGACTCTCAATCTTTGAATAGCTAGACAACTCAAGAAGATGTGATGAGTAGATCCATCCTCTTTCTATCAGCTAAAAAATGACCAATTAGGTAACCCGTAGTTACCCCCAACCGTCTTATGCAGAGAAGACTAACATTAACGTTGTGAAAAACTCCCAATCATGTGTTCCCCACTTGCCCTGACTTAGAAACACTACGTCATTGGTACCCAGTCACGCCACCAAGTGAGCAGGATGGGAACCCCATATCTAGGATTTTTTTTCTAGTTTGTTGGGGGAATCACCATGAGCAGAGTTGTACCTATATCTTATAAGTACGTCCTCTAATTAACATGATACATATATTAGAGAAAAAATGTCAAGACCTTATCAACCTGAAACCTAGCAACGAACATGGAAGGCAAAACTCCCCTAGCCAATATACTCCATACCCATGTCTGTGTAATGGGAAATATGGGAAGGCGTGCCAACCAAGCATGACCCAGGCTCAACCTAGGATAACATGCGGACTATGTGACCTGATCAGCCACTGGGTCAATCAATGCAAATAACTAAAGCACCTCGTCCACAGTTTTCTGATAGTCTCTTCCCTCCCGCAAAGACATCTCTCTAACTAAGACAAAATCACCACAGATATTGTCAAATTTGTTCACACTTTCATCATACCGTAAAATGTGATCATCTCCCAAATCTTAGAGTGGCAAGAGAGGAATTAAGTTCACACTCCATGTTAGGTCCCTATATTACTAGTATAGTCCCTTATTGTTATTAGTGTAACCCCCTTATTATTATTATTGTACCCTTCGAACCCCCATTTTGTTATTATTGTGCCCTTAAATTATTATTGTTAGGTCGGCTAGGATTACATTGTGGCCCACTAGGATTACATTATGGCCACATGGACTCCTATATATAGAAAGGAGGTTTTGTGAATTGTATCATCCAAGAATTGTTCATTTATGTAATGTATTGGAGGTTTCCCCATGGAAGTGGCTTATTTCTAAGGCATTGATATCTCTTTTCTTCTATTTTTGGAGCTGGTTACACAACATTTGGTATCAGAGCTTTGGATTCTAAGGTTTCACTGCTCCAAACAGGTCATCGTGGATGTTTCGCTATAAATTTTTTTCTACGAAGTTTTAGAAGCTGAAATTTTTAGGGTACGAAGCCAAAATCACGAGGAAGCTTTTCTAAAACTTTCAGAGCTTGGTTCACAATATTTTCGGAGATATGATCTATCGAAGTTAGGTCTTTTTTTAGGCTCCTAAACAGGTCATCGTGGCATTTGCGCTATAACTTTTTTTCTACGAAGGTTCAGAATCTGAAATTCTTAGGGTGAAAAGCTCAAATCCTCAGGAAACTTATCACGAATTTCAGAACTTGGTTCGCAATATTTTTGGAGATATGATCTGTGGAAGGTAGTGCTTTTTCAAGCTCCCGAATTTCATCTCAAAGAGGTGATCATGGGAAAAGTTCAATAACTCTCTCTCTGAGCATCAGATTTGAGTGCCATAAAAAGTGGTCGTAAGTAAACAGACTATAGTTTCTTGGCCATCAATTTTAGAGGCTAAGGATAAAACAGTGACACGTGGAAATTTGTTCAATTTTTCTCTACTGAATCAGTCCATAATTAGGTCATTGTGGGAGATTGGACAAAACTTTGTCTTGGAGAATCCAAATCAGGTCAGACCTATGGCATTCAAAAGAGAATTTAGAGGGCTACTTCAGCGCTAAAATTTAGATATTGAAGAGCGAAAATCATAGAGATAATCCAATTTCAATATCGATCTCCTCAAAAGCAAGAAAAAGGTGTGCATTGTTTTTCCAAATTGCCTAAGTCTTGTTTGAAAAATTAATTTGAATTGATTCCAAGGGCATATTGTAGAATAGATATCAGTATTGGGTTCTAAAAAATTCCTCATAAAAATAATTCAACACCCATTAAGCCTTCAGAAGGCTCTACTATGACTCATGAAGATGAAGAATTGCAACATTATCTATCAAAATTACAAGAGAAAGTGCACCAAATTTCACTCTCGCAAAGAGCAGCAAAAAATGAAATGGAAGTTTTGAAGAAATGCATGGAAGCAAAGATGGATGGTGTGAAGAATAACATGGATGGTTTGAAGAAAGGCGTGGAATCTAAGATAGATGGCATGGAAGCTGGCATGGAATCTAAGATGGATGACATGGAAGCTAAAATGGAAAACATGAAGAATGATCTAAAAGCAAACATAGAAGTTTTGACAAAGTTGATACAAGAAATGTTTCCTAATGGTGAAAATATAGTAGAGGAAACTCATGATGAGAATAAAATAAATTTTAATCGTGATTTCATAAACTCTAATGTTGGTGGGAAGAACCACCACATTCCAAAAATGGATATGAGGAAGTTTGATGGAAAGGATCCTATAACATGGATACTACAGATGGAGCAATATTTTGATCTCCATAATGTGCAAAATACAAAAAAGGTACACATTGCAACTTTACATTTAGAGAAAAATACATTTGTATGGTATCTATGGCTTTTCTCCCGTAAAAAAATTGTCACTTGGTCAATTTTTATGGAGGAAATGATAGCACATTATGAGGATACAAAGAGCAACACCTTATTTATCCAATTGATAAATCTCAAACAAAAGGGTTTAGTGGGGGAGCACATTAAGGACTTCCAAAAATTGAATATAAGGGTAACTGATATTCCAGAGAAACAAAGGATTGATCTCTTCATAGGCACTTTAAAGGATAACATCCAACATGAAGTTAGTGTTTTGGAACCTGATTCATTGGAGAAGGCATTCAGGTTGGCAAGAAAAATTGAATGTAAAATTATGGTGACAAGGAAGCCGACCACTCACTTCTATAAAGAAGGAAGTGTTTCTACACCTAGATTTCCACAACCTACAAGGTTGACACCACAAAAATTGGAAGAAAAAAGAGCAAAAGAGCTTTGCTACAGTTGTGATAGAAAATACACTAAATGTCATAAGTGTGCTGAGAAGAAATTATTTTACATAGATTGTGAAGAGGAAGAAGAAAATGAACAAGAAGAGGATATACACCAGGAACCAGCCCTAGAAGAGGAAGAAATGAATCCGACCATATCGTGTAATGCACTGGCAGGAATTACCACTCCTCAAACTCTCAAGATAGAAGGACATATGAAGAAGAAAAAGGTAATAGTGTTGATTGATTCAGGTAGCACCCATAATTTTATTCATTGTAAGGTAGCCAAGGAATTAAATTGTTTCCTATACCCAGCACGAGAATGTCAAGTGATGGTTGCAAATGGAGGAACTATAAATTGCTCTGGGAAATGCCATAATATCAAGCTAACCATGGGGGAATATGTATTGACTAGTCCAATGCTTTCCATTCCTATGGGAGGTGCTGATGTTGTACTAGGATTACAATGGTTACAATCTTTGGGGACGGTAGCTTTTAATTTTCCAGAGCTTTTCTTAAAAAAAAATTCAGAAGGAAAGGAATTCGAATTACGGGGTATTGCAAGGAAGCTAGGAAAGATAATAAGCTCTAATGTCATAAAAAAGCTTCTAAATAAAGAACAAAGAGGTGTAATTGCACAATTATGCTCACTAGAAGTTCCAACATCAAAATCATTTATTTTTGTAGATATCCAACAAGCCTTGGACAATCATTCTAAGGTGTTTGAAACTCCCAAAGGACTCCCACCTATTCATGATCATGATCATGCTATTAATTTGATTCTAAGAAGTATTCCTCCAAACATCAGGCCTTATAGATATCCTTACGTCCAAAAGAGCGAAATTGAACATATGATTGCAGAAATGTTAGAAGTGGGTATAGTTCAACCTAGTCAAAGTTCTTTCTCTGCTCCTGTAGTATTGGTACACAATAAGGATGGATCATGGAAAATGTGTCGGGATTATAGGGAGCTCAATAAGCACACCATTAAAGATAAATTTCCCATTCCTGTGATTGATGAATTATTGGATGAATTACATGGAGCAATTTATTTTACCAAGTTGGATCTTCGTTCATAATATCATCAAATTAGAATGAAGATTGAAGATATTCCAAAAACAGCATTTCGAACTCATGAGGGTCATTATGAATTTTTGGTCATGCCTTTTGGCTTTACCAATGCACCTTCTACATTTCAAGGGTTGATAAATTCCATTTTCAAACACTTCCTTAGAAAATTTGTGCTGGTATTTTTTGATGATATACTAATCTATAGCAGGTCTTGGAAGGATCATGTTGAACATGTTGACAGGGTGCTCAAACTATTGCAGGAGAAACAATTATATGGAAAAATATCCAAATGTTTCTTTGGAGTAGAAGAGGTGGAATATCTGGGTCATATTGTATCTCACGAGGGTGTTAAAGTAGACCCTAACAAAATTAAAGCCATTAAGGAATGGAAAGTCCCCACAACCATCAAGTAGTTGCGAGTATTTATCAGGTTAACAGGGTATTATCGTAAGTTTGTTAAGAATTATGGGAGAATAGCAGCACCTCTAACAACATTATTGAAGAAAGATGCATTTTCATGGACTCATGAAGCAACTAAGGCCTTTGAACATCTTAAAGAGGCAATGTGCCTAGCACCGGTCTTAGCTACGCCAGACTTCACAAAAACCTTTATTGTGGAATGTGATGCCTCAGGAAATGGAATTGGTGCAGTTTTAATGCAGGAAGGAAGACCCATTGCTTTTGAAAATCGTCCAATCAAAGGAAAGTATTTACAAAAACCTATTTATGAGAAGGAAATGTTAGCAATACTGCATGCACTAAAGAAATGGCGAACTTACCTAATGGGAAGACACTTCAAGGTAAAAAATGATCATGATAGTCTTAAACACTTTTTGGAACAAAGGCTATCTTCATAAGAGCAGCAAAAATGGGTCACAAAGATGTTGGGTTATGACTTTGAAATAATCTACAAAAAAGGCAAGCTTAATGTTGTTGCAGATGCACTCTCAAGAAAGAATGAAGAGGTGGAAGCATTGCTTTGTGCCATTTCTATTATCCAACCAGATTGGATAACCGAAGAAAGAGATGAATGGAAGAAGGATGAAGAAGTGTGGACACTCATTCAAAAGTTGCAGCAAGATCCTAGTACATCTGATACATTTAGTTGGAAAAATGATTCCTTATGGTACAAGGATCGCTTATATCTTTGTAAGAATTCCCAATTAAAACAAAAGATTCTTTTGGAATTGCACACTTCTCCTTTAGGAGGACACTCAGGATTTTTAAAAACTTACCACAGGGTGAAGAAAGAATTTTTTTGGGATGGCCTTAAAACTGATATTCAAAATTTTGTGGAGGAATGTTTGGTTTTCCAGCAGAATAAAGTTGAGACAATTAAGACCCCGGGACTTCTACAACCTTTATCCATTCCAAGTCAACGTTGGGAGGAGATTTCAATGGATTTTATCACAGGTTTACCTAAGTCCGAAGGAAAGAGTGTCATCATGGTGGTGGTTGATAGACTTACCAAGTATGCACACTTTTGTGCATTATCTCATCCATTTAAAGCAAGTACAGTTGCTACTACATTTATGGACACAATTCAAAAGCTACATGGAAACCCAAGGGTTATTGTAAGCGATAGAGATCCCATTTTTACTGGAAATTTTTGGACGGAGTTATTTTCTTGTTTGGGTACTCAATTAGCTCATAGCTCATCTTATCATCCTCAATCTGATGGTCAAACTGAGATAGTAAATAAATGTTTAGAAGGATATCTTCGTTGTTTTGTATCTGATAAACAAACACAATGGGTCAAGTGGTTACCTCTTGCTGAATGGTGGTATAACACTTCCTTCCATACTGCAGCAAAAATGACCCCATTTATGGCACTTTATGGATATCATCCACCATCCATCACATCATCTTCAAGGGAAAATTCGAAGGTTCAAGCAGTGGAAGATCACATCGAGCATCAACAAGAAGTTCTCCAAATCTTAAAGGATAACCTAAATTTAGCACAAAATCAAATGAAACAACAGGCAGATCAACATCATAGCGAAAGAATTTTTGATGTAGGAGATTGGGTATTTTTACGGTTACAACCATACAAACAAATGTCCCTCAAGCAAGCTAAGAAGGATAATAAATTATCGCCAAAGTATTATGGTCCTTACAAGGTGTTGCAAAAGATTGGTACTATGGCATAAAAATTGGAGCTTCCTGATTCTTTGCGAGTGCATCCAGTTTTCCATGTTTCATGCTTAAATAAGGTTATAGGTGAAAATCTTCTAGTTCAAATAGTACTGCCAGAACCTGATGAGGAAGGAAAAATCATATTGGAACCTGAAGCGGTCACAGAAACAAGAACTCGGCAACTACGGAACCGATCAATTTCAGAGTATCTCATCAAGTGGAAGAACTTACCCACTGAATATTCTACATGGGAGGATGAGAAGTTTATACAGAAGCACCCAGAGCTACTCAAGCATTGAGGAAAACACTTTTTTGAAGGAGAGGGGCATGTTAGGTCACTATATTACTAGTATAGTCCCTTATTGTTATTAGTGTAACCCCATTATTGTTATTTTTGTACCCTTGTAACCCCCATTTTGTTATTATTGTGCCCTTAAATTATTATTGTTAGGTCGGCTAGGATTATATTGTGGCCCACTAGGATTACATTACGGCCACATCGACTCCTATATATAGAAAGGAGGTTTTGTAAATTGTATCATCCAAGAATTGTTCATTTATGTAATGTATTGGAGGTTGCCCCCTCGAAGTGGCTTATTTCTAAGGTGTTGATATCTATTTTCTTCTATTTTTGTAGCTAGT